>JAODKM010000038.1:2906462-2936511 GCA_026780845.1 Petrocephalus sullivani
TATGTATGTGTATATCTATATGTATACCTACATATATAGCACCCTGTAACAGCTAAGGTGTGCACCTATAACACCCCATGACAAATACATACATATATATATAGATATACCTATATGTATGTGTATATCTATATGTATACCTACATATATAGCACCCTGTAACAGCTAAGGTGTGCACCTATAACACCCCGTGACAAATACATACATATATATATAGATATACCTATATGTATGTGTATATCTATATGTATACCAACACATATAGCACCCTGTAACAGCTAAGGTGTGCACCTATAACACCCCGTGACAAATGGAACGCCTTTTTAGTTCCTTTTCCCTTTGACTTTGTCCTGCTTTTTTGCATAAGGGATTCATCAACAAAGCAGTTAAGTTACATTTTTTATTTGAATGCCCTTGAGTTTAATGCGGGCTATGAAGCAGTTCCTACACCGGAATTGCACTGTGTGTCCGTGCACGTGGTTAATTATATGTGATTCTCCAATCCCAACTTCCATTCCTTTACATTATACACATCTATCATTTCTAAGATATTCAGACAGTGAGCAGCAACTCATTTTATTACTGTAATGCCTTTAATAGTATAATACAGGGCTGCCCAACTCCAGTCCTGGAAGCCCAGAATCCGAAACAGTTTGCAGATTTCCCTGCTTAAAAACACATCTTACTCAGCTAATTATCAGGTTTAACAGGTGTGATTGACCAGGGAAATCTGAAAATTGTGTTGCATTCTGGCCCTCCAGGACTGGAGTTGAGCTGCCCTGGTATAAAAATTGCTATTAAAATTTTTAGGGACATTAAACAAAATTTGTGATGCTCTGAAAGAAATGCACAGTCAGGCATCTTTCTGTGACACAGCTTAGTAATCTTAGTAATTGAATGAGTAACTAAACCCTGTCTGTGTTTCTGTTTCTATATCACCCTGAACACCCCAGCCTTCACCAGGAGAGGTGGGCTGCCTGGGTGGTGGGCTTGCTGACTGGATGGATGGATGGATGGATGGATGGATGGATGGTGGATATGTCTGTGTAATCTTCTTGTTTTTCATTGTTCTACTAGCAGTGCTGAACGCTATACCCTTACTAAGCTTTTCTGAGCAGGCATGGTAGAAAATAGAAATTACTTGAATTGAATTAAATCAAATGTTCCCCGGTAAATCCTTTGCACATATATATTTGACGGAAGAATTGAAAACTGCTGCTCAAAGGTGATTCTTGAGAGTGGCCGAGCAAATCCACTCTGAAGAATGGGGGAAAAAACGGCGGTAACTGGGTGCGAAAAGCCAGTGGAGATTTTTGATGCACGTCATAGAGGCACTTCCACAGCATATTGCGTGTAGGTGTCCAAATACTTCTGCAAGCAGCATCTCAGTTTTTTTTATATATACTATGCTAAATGATAGCAAAAAATAAATCCTGCCCTCATTACCATGAATAATTCGAAATCAACATCCTGCCATTGCGAGGGTGTGCATGCAGTGCACTTTGCAACGTACTGTGCTTAGGGAAATCTTAGTACGCGCTGTGGCTTTCACAAAGCAAAGCTTTTACACAGTTACTACACGCTTTAAAGAAATTGCAGCATTGTGGATTACATTGTTGTCTTCTTTTTTCAGCTTTTCCATCTGTCAGGACGCGGAGTATTTGGAAAAACAGTTTGTGCGGCACTCCAGTTTAATCATCTCTTGGTCTTGCTGGCCTTTGAATGAGTGGCCTGCTGCAGCACAGTGTGGCAGCATTTTACATTAAGCCTATATGTACCATAACTCACCGATGCTCCATGCTGAGCATGTGTTATTTTCTGGAGGAACCACAGCAAATTATTGTCATATAAAATATCAGGAATTCACATCAATTTTCATACTTTGTTGCCTTTGTCATCATGCAAGAAAATGCGTGTTTGTCACACGGGGATGTTGATTTAATTTGAATTCATTTGCAATTGCATGAATGTGGTGCATATTGTAGTTATTGGTATTCTGTCATGTTATTAAATATGACTGGAATGAATGTGTATTTATAAAAAGGCAGCTTTAAACAAACAAACGTAATTGCCCTTGCGGGAGTGAGATACAGAAATGCATGCAGTTCGCTACAGTTCTAGAGAATATATCTAAGTGTTCCAAGTGTTTTCTTTTTCTTCTTTTTTTCCAGTCTGAAGATTACACAGATGCTATCAGAATGTAAAGTTTGAATTTGACCCACTTAAGGTGTGAGCGAGCCCTTCTGCACCCACAGACGTTTATATCTGAGAGCCGGGAATGTCAGCCGCCCAGGTTCACGTTTCGATCTGCCGTGGGGGGATTGGGATGCCGTGCGGCAGTGACACGTGCCCCCGCGCGCGGCCCCGCTTATCGCTAAATCCCGCCGCAAATGAGCAGCGTTGCGAGGATGGCGCCCGCTGGTAGCGGAGCGCCGCAGAAAGTACCAGAAAATCAACGTGAAGGAAAACGGCCGCCATGGCCTCGTTTTCCTGCGAGGCGGCCCTCATTATTACCGAGGCACGATGGCATAGGCGACGACTTACGTCTTCATTAAGCTTCAGCTCGACCTTACGATGCGCACCTGTGGAATGTCTGCGTGAGCATAAACAGTCGTCTCCGGGGTAGCGTGAGAGGTTATCTTTGTATCTGCCGGACGCATATCAGCAGCAGAAATGATCCCCGACAATGTTTGCTCAAGTAGAAATAGCTATTCATCCTACGTGACACACTGTGGGTCCCCGACGACTCATCTGTACATTAAAAGTTAATATTATCCGCATGCCCAACAAATTACATTCATATTTTATTCAGGTAAATATACAGTGGGGTCGCGGTCTCCACCCTCTTTCCTTCTCTGCTTCTGTATCGTCGGCGTGTTAGCCGCAGCAAACGCGCCCGTCCCCTGTGCACCTCTTGTTAGCGCTGCAGTTCTAACAACACAATAAGACTCCATTTCAAGGGGATTAATTGTTGCTTAGAATGCGGCGCAGATACACAAAATGAGATTGAGTGCTCCGAGTGCGGGGAGTATCTTTTGCAGGTTGCATTAAATCCCTTTCAGAAGGCTGGTCCTGGACTGACTTTAATTGAATTTGAAAAACAGATAAAGGGCATAGACTGATAAAAAGGTTAAAATTTACCGTCCTTGCAATGACTGCTGGACCTAGAGACACGTTTACAATTCTGGGATGAATCTCAACAAAAACAAGCACCACCCGTATCCCAAAATAGTTTTCCTTCATGTTGATTTTATTGTCACAGTCTGTATTGAGTCCTGATCAACTAGGAAAACTGAGTGGAAAAGCCAGGGCTGGATTTAGCCGTCGTAAGGAGCAGACGTCATTGTCCCGGTGATTTGGAGGCTACATGTGACCTCATTGCCTAATAACTACATGGCAACTGACTCCAGTCCGGCCTCGGGAATCCGCTTCATTTCAACGGGCTTAAATATTAATTCATGAAGTGCCATTTGTATATTAGCTCAATGGAAGGCTATTTCTCTCACTTGGTATCTTGTTTTATTTTTTTTACAGTTGAAGAAGAAGATATAAGAGCCTATTGAAATGAAGCGGAAGGTATAAGTGGAGCTATGAACTGATTGTTAAGGAGTTCCTGGGATTCAGTTGTGCTTCATTGAGATAAGGGTTTGGCTATTGGAAAGAAAGAAGGCATTTTATGTACAAGTGCTAGCCTGTGTCAAAGCATGCAACTGTCAAGACAATGTTTTTTTTTAGCACAGGGATTTAGCTCATTTATTTGTGCTATTCATGTGAAATTCAGATGTGACACTGCACTACTTTTGGTCAACATTTCTTAACAATAATATAATACAAATAAGCTATGCTCTGAATGAGCTAAGAAAACAGCCCAAGGCTGAAAGAATGAGATTGTATAACACACGACTTCCTTTAAAAACTCCTATGTTGACATAACATATCAAGTTGTAAATACAGATGATTCTTGGCAAATCTAATGAAAATTCCAACAGTGATTTATGTTTGCTGTGTAATGTGGAGACTGTGTTGATTTGGCATGTTATTTTTTTGTCCCTATTTTAAGTCTTTATATTCAAGGATAAAATAACACATCTGAAGTGCCTGCAATAAAATTTCCATAAGATATTTTGAGAAGACATTTTGCAGCTGCATTGTTTGTCATAGTTTTAAAAATGATTCTCCTGAAAATGCCAAACTTGAAGGAACCCATTAAATATGAATGCATACATTTCTGTATAGACCTATGTATACACAAAACATCTATTTCTGTATGTATTTCTGGTTTTATACTTTTTTGTATTGTGCATATTTCTGTCCAGTATGTTTGACTGTCTTTTGTGTTTGCATGTTGTACATACGCTGGAGGTGCTCCATGGCGTGGTCTTCAGTGACATTTCGCTGCTCTATGTGAAGTGAAAAAAATGTATCCAAATAAGCTACCTTTGTGTCCCATTTCATTTACTATTAATCCAAATAAATATAAATGTATCTAACCGAGCCTCAATACTCCCGAATTAAAACAAAAACAAAAAAACATGTTTATTGTTATTTTATGGTTGTCAAATATTATGCTAAAAAAGGAACCAAATTTAGAGGAAACAGTTTTTTATATCTCATTAGAAACGACAAGCCACCGCGAACGCACATCACAAGCCAAGGAGAAAGCTTGAAGTGCTTCTTTCCTCGCCCTGTAAGATGTAAATTGCGTTTATTTATTTTCTGTTTTCCCTGCTCGTAATAAAGAGCTTTCATCTTCAGAGGCCGTATCTGCGCGTGGCGCGGTGCGGGAGACAGCCCCCTATCGCGTGTTTGACAGGGGGCTTTGTGCTGCGCTGGGGCCGCATGCGATTGCCACTGGCCGCCCCAACACACTCGCGGCGCATTTCAAATTAAACTCTCAGGAAACTTTATGTAACTGAAAAAGGCAGGTCATGCAAAGGTCTGATAAACAAAGTTTCCCTTGTTCTCCCTTCCAAAGCCTGCTAAAGGGTTTCTTTCCACAAGATAATGGAGATTTTTCTTTCATATTCTTTTTCTTTAATAGGAGATGCAGTTTAATATAATACTGTTTTGTTTTTTTGACATTATGAAATTGTGATCTATAAATGGGTTGCATTGCAGTGTCATCTGTGTACTGTCTATCTTTGACATATTTCAGTACCAGCTGTGAGCTTTGATTTGCAATTATATTGAACTAGCAATACAAATTAAACGTCCTATACGAATATATATATATATATATATCTTTTGTTCCCCATTCATTTTCCAGCATCCATTATCCCTGAAAAATGGCAAAAAATAGCATGTTAATAATGAGTGTGATTATGCCCATTCGCAAGAACGATGAAAATTACACAGTAACAATTATGATTCTATCAAAATGCCTTCTTACAACAAAGAAGGCACAAAGCAAAAAGAGTGCGTATTTTCATCACTGGCAGTTCTTGTTGAATGAAGAAACTGTCAAGGCCCAGCTGTCCGAAGTACTGAACCCTCACCATATCGCTCAATGAGAATATACAGGTGCACTCGCTTCCTGCAGGAATCACATTCATTTAGCGGTTAGATAGCACAGTCATTAAAAGGCTTTGCTTGAATATGAATGATTTTTTTTCCCTCTGTCTCCTTCTGGCAAGCCAGAGATTATGCAACGAGCTGAGGATGAAATCTTCCTAATCAACAGTTCCACCGCACAGCATCTGGCCTGGGTCACAGAATTTAATTCTATTTTAACCATAATTGGCATTGTTTTGTATTAAAATAAAAGTTCTTACAAAGGGAGCAACCGCTGTGAGATTAATCACTTCATAAAAAAGTATCTTTTGAGAGTATTTTCGGCTCAGACAAAGGGCGTGTTTTGTCCTATTTTGAACAACAAGAATCATAGATATTCCTAATACAAAACCTATTATCTTGTCTAGTCCATTATTGTCTGCAGTATGTCTGCATTATTTATGCTAATAATAACTCTAACCATTATTTTAAAGTTACACCAATTTCCAAGTGAATGTTTGCATTTGAATATTTGAATATGCAACATTTCTGGAACATTATCTCCATGGGGGCCATTATTTTAGCACTAATCAGAAAAAGCAACAACAGAAATTAGCTGCACGTTGCTAAAGCGTGAGACGCAGAAGGCAGCTGGGCATGAGCAAACACAATCGGTCAGTGTCAACTTTGGTGGCTGGCATTCTTATCGTATAGATGGTGCCAAGCTTAGTAAAAACCCGGCCTTGTCCACTAGGGGGCGGTAGATGGGCAACATAGATCCACAACATATAAAGGAAACGGAAGACACTCAAAAAGTTGACTTGAAGGGCAAATGAAAGAAATTTTAAACATATATGAAGCTGCTTGAGAAACGGAAACATTTATGAACACCGTCTTGAATAAAATTTTGACTAATTTGGCTAAAAATAAACCCAAATCCAATCTGGTATGTGACTGGCCTTTGTTCCTTATTTTGTTTTTCTATTACCCACTCATGGAACAACTTCATTAACATAGTTAATTGCCTTACAAAAAATGCACAGCTGTACTTAAAAGTCAAATTTGTACCTGATGTAACGTTAAAAAATGGACAAAGACGAGCTAAATATCTTTGTCCTCTTTACATATCGCACTGCACAAGCGATAAAGCTCATTTGCAAATTGAGACTGCAAAAATAATTCTCATAGTATAAGGAGTCGCTTGGTATAAAATGGCGGAAAGTATGGCGCTTAGAGGAGCCATGATAATCACGTTTTCTGCCTCCTGGAATCAGGAAGAGGATTTGATACAAATGTGATGTTTTAAAAAAAATAAAACGGAGAAAAAAGTAAAATGTCCAACGCTTCCTTTTTGGTGGTCCAGGTTCTCCAGAGAGAATGAATGAAGTTACGATATGTACTGCGTAAATGAAGAGCAAATGAAAAATGATACATACATACATATTGTGGCGTGAGCTGCACCGTATATCGTAACAGAATTTTTTTTTTCTGTGTGCATTTTTTAGCACATGCGCATAAATTTAAGCTTCTTATCAGATTTTGCAGCATACCATCATGGCTTACATCCTGACGCTTCCACCACCGCCCACGCAAGGCATATAAAGCCCTTCGTTTTCCACGCAGATAGAAGCACAGCTATTTCGGAATCAATTAGAGCTGGTGCCTGCATCATCCCGTGTGTTAAGGGGATTAGCCGGTCACTTGCGTGGCGGCAGTTAGGTCTGGCTCCGCCTTCAGATTCTCACAGAGGAGGTTTTTTTTATTTTAGAGGCAACTGGAGAGAGTGACAGCAGCAGATGGCCTACAGTGTCAGAACTGAAGCCTGTCTCTCAAGTGTACTGGTGCACCCTGGCACAGTGGCAGCAGCAAATGTAAAATATCCCCGTTTAAAGAAAAAAACCACAAGTCGGGGCATCGCAGGCAACGAGGCGCTGACATTAATTACAGCTGCAGCGTGTCTGTCGAAATTAAATCCTTGACAGGAGGAATTGAGAGGTTACGGTGCACTGACACTTGTCTCCAGGATAGAGAGGATGCGAGGAAACGGGGTGAGAAGTTCAGTGCTGCCCAGGAGCATTCAGGGCGTTCAGGCTCAGCCAGCACTAGCGGTATGATCCGGTGCCAGGGAGTCTGTGCCGCCGGAGTGGCCTGCCGGGAAGAAGCCGTCTGCGAAAGGCGAGAGATAAAGGCACCCTGGCGTCTACTGATAATGGAAGAGGATCCCCGCACTCGTGCGTGGTGTGGGTCCCTCAGCGCAGTGACAGAGCTGTCCCCCCAACACAAAACAGGATGCTCACGTAGCTATACGGCCAGGGAGATAATAAAGTCCCTGGCTGGGCCTCGGGGAATTTTTAAGAAGGCTCTGTAGCCCAAGGCTCCTGCACACTGTGTTCATACGCGTGGAAGGCTCTCGGGTTTCTGCGCACTTACTTCATCTGCGACGGTAGTGAAATGAGGCTGTCATTCACTTGCTAATCTTCCATTTTTCTTAACGTGGAAATAAAGTTACCTGTGACCAAATCCCAGGCGTGATCTCGGCCAGAGATTACGACTCGGTGCTTGAAGTTTTAGTACAAACCTTACCTCACCCTGCAGTTATTAGCTGAAAACAAGAGCAATTCTTGGAATCATAAATCCACTGCATTTAAAGATCAAGCAAAAGTGTTTTTTCTTGTGCAATGGTTGAATCAATTTCTCTCTCTGTATTATTTTAAAACCTTCTTTTTAATGGCTTCTCCTGCCTGCATGTGGGATAAGATGGAATATGTAAATGGATAATTATTTTGTGATCACTTGCTTGGCGTATTATGCCTGGAGTCAGGTCTGCACCACACTGCTGAAATCAACAAGACAACATTTGTGCCCTCGTTTATGGGCTGCTGGCAGAGTCACTTGCCAGCTGATAGAAACGGGCAGATGACAGAGAATAACTTTCATTTGCCATAGCCGGCTGATGGCCGTATCCAAACTCACTCCTCCTCCCTTCTTTTGTTGAGCCCTCTAGTGGTTAGTTTGGGTGTTTTTTTCCTGTGCCATCTTATTAAAGAATGCTCTTTTGTGGTTCCCTTCCCATAAAGCACACCCATCTGTAATTAATCTTTTTCCCATTTTCATTGTTTCACTATTACAAATTATTGTGAGTATAAGTTAATGAGTTATTCTTTGCTATCAGAGCCTTGATTACATTAATGATTAAGCAGCTAGGAACCCCCAAATTATTGCTGTTGTAGTTAATCTTTATAGGCAGTTTATTCCTTAGTGGGCACATCTATTATATTTGTGTGCATACGGGCACACACACAACTAAAATTATTCAAGTAATTTATGAAGATGCCGCAGACTTGTCATTTTCTTTTAGAAGTCCTGCGATATTGTATTTAATTTCAGCTTCAGTCCCATTTAAAATGCTGCACAGCATCAATAAACATACAAGCATAGATGGTTATACCACATTAGGTCCATTTATCCGTCCGTCCATCCATTCCATCCATCCATTTTCTGTAACCACTCATCCTATACAGGGTTGCAGGGGGTCCAGTGCCTATACTGGAGGCTACAGGCACAAAGCAGGGTGTAGCCCAGAATGGGGCGCCAACCCATCCAAGGACAGACTCACATACCCATAATAGGACATTATTTTTGGGGTGTGGGGGGGGGGTATTCTGGCTGTTTATGGGAATTTGTAGCAAGAGCAGAACATCACTGAAAACCTATTCATCGGCTTCACAAAAAGCAAAGGAGCGGGTGGGATAATGTATAAAACGGCTGGTTCTGTAGCTGCTTTGCTTCCTGCATAAAGAGAACTGCACCAAAAATGTGCCAGTTTGAGAACGAGCAAGTTGGAAAATCAAAATGCTGAAGGCTGACTTTTAAAATGGCACTTGTTACAGCAAAAGCAAATTGACAAAATGTGCAGGATTAAATATGTGCTAGCAAACAGGTTTTTCTGCCTTTGTTTCAGTTTAAAACCAGCTGTACTATTAGCACTAATAATGTACTATAATTACAATGTGTTACTGGTTGTCTGTTGTCTTCCAATTCTGTACAAAATTACAGCAGCAAATTGCAAGGGCGAGTCACATCAACAAAACGCTACTGGTGCCCTTCAGTTCGGTCTGATATCCTTCCCTGAGTCAAACTGCTAATTTCCTCGGGCTGAACATAAGGGACATAATTGTGTGTCTATTTTTAATCAACAAAGCACAATGACTGCAATTATTAAGAATTAATATATATAATGAACATGTACAGTTTATGTAGGTTTAATTATTTCATATCATATTATACTTTTAATTTCTGGCAGAACTATATTTAATAATATTTAGCACGATTTCATATTCATTGAAAATACCATAAGGTTCGCATTTCATTTCTGGTTGCTAGCATTAACAGCAATGATTAGATCAAACTCCATTCCTCCCTGACTGCCCAACTGTTTTCACACAGGGATTTTATTTATTATTTTTTTGAGCTAGTTTACATCTCACTCACGTTGACTAAGAGCCAGTGAGTAAACAGACTCAGGCAGCAAGCTGACAGCTATGCTCCCTGCTCACATCAACAGCAAACGCATTCTTCACTGCACTGCGAGTCTATCTGCCAGTGAGTCTGTCTTGGGCTCGGAACTCCAGCAGGTCTGGAATCCCATGCAGATGCTTGTGGTGCATTTTATAAATAAAACTCAATCCCGGGCTGCAGGTATCCCCCCAGGAAACGACGCAGTGTTTCCAAAAAGTCCCAAAATACCATAAAAAAGCCAAAATTTACAAAAAAATCTGTCATAAATGCAAGTTATGTATTTTAGTATGTAGGGCATCATGCTTCAGCCTGCTGTAGGATCCTGGACTGCAGAACAGCAGACACAAGAGAACTTATATTTATATACGTCAAAATAAAAGGTGGCTTCCGGGATAATGCATAACATGACAGACAGGTAATGCATAAAACAGATTTATTTTACTTGATAAAATCAGGTAAAAAAAATCAAGATTTGTCTATCATTTAATGATTATTCAACAAATGTGTTACTTTAAAATACGAAAGTGATTTAACTTTAATTTCAATATGAAATTTAGCAGACATTAACTGTTTTTTTTTCCAGCTTGTTCTGATTCTGTGTCTAATTTGTTTATGTGCTGATATCATCCTTGGGACGTGTGAGAGCCATACAAAAGAGTGAGTCCAACTCGACTTATACAAAGACGTTATGATACTCAGGTGCATCCTTATACTTATCACATGTGATACTGTAGGTTGACGCCCCCTCCTGGGTTATTCCCCGCCTTGCTCTTGTAGCTTTCGGGACTGGCTCCGGCCCTGAATAGGACAAGCGGGAATGAAAAAGGGATGGCGAATGCTTCTGAGCGTATGTGCAGTTCACTTTTTAAACCATTCTGAGGAATCACGGCATTGGTAGTAAGAATTCTTACTATACGTGGCAAACCGTAAGTAAGTCAGACAGTCTTGGACCAAAGGACTAGACAGCTACGTGGGAGTGCATTGGTGTTTCATCGCTCCATGAAACCTCCTCTCCATTCTGTGCCTGTAGTCTAGACGTTCTCCCCTTGTGGTGGGGGGCTTCCCCGGGGGCACTCTGCTTTTCCCCTCCAGTCAAAAGACATGGTGACGCCCAAGAGCCAGGGGTGTGTGGAGGTGTGTGCCCCGTGATGCTGTCAGGCCTGGCCTGGGGTCTGCAGCCTCTGCAGCCTGGGCTCCTGGCTCTCCAGTGGGATATGGGTTTTTACAGATGGATGGATGGATGGATGGATGGATGCAATATGAAAACAAAGTTGTTACTCTTACTTTAGTTACTCATGATTCTTCAGTTTTATCATCACTGCAGTTGTCATTTTGTATGAAAGTATGAATTCAGGATCTCAAATGTTATCATACATTTGGGGAATACTTACTATCGATACCGGCTCATGAATACGAAGGAAAAAGGACCCAGATACAGCCTGAGGAGGGGTTTACAGTGGGATTTCAAACAGGAACCAAGGAACCGAAACAAAAGGACCTCGAGGGGTCAAATAGAAGGGTGGCCAAGGCTAGCAGGGAACAGGATCAGTAGCACAGTAACAGGCAGGGGAGACGCTTGTCACGACAGGAACTAACAAGAGCGTAACATATAACAGGCAAGCCACATTGGGAGGGAGAGGGAAGGGCAAGAGAGACACATGACAGGCAGGGATTAACGTATAGTAGTTATTGTAGTGACACATTTCTTTATATATCCTACAGTTTTGTTGTTCATATGGTCATTCCACAAAATAACTGCTATATTACATATTACTCTTTTAATCAGTGCCACTCAAAGCTCATGTGGCTCCTTAGGCAAGCTACACCAGCAATACTGTACCACCGGCAAACGTCACTGGCCGACTTCACTGTGTCTCAGGACAGTGAGTGCCGGGGGGTGGCAGTAGTGAACCTGGCTTGGTGGAACCTGTAGTGAACCTAAAGCTCACCAGAAGGGCGGCGCTGATGGATTTGCTGAGTTACCCTTCCCACCCCCAAAAAAAGGTGCCTGGCCAACTGCCTATCCTGCTCTTGCCAGGATCGGGGGAGGGGGTATTCCAGTTAGCTGAATAACTTAAGCCAAACATGAAAAATGTCCAATAGGAGGAGAGAAAAGTGACACAGACAGTCCTTACATTTGGCTTATTTCATATGGCTAATAAATAAATCCTGCTTTGCGGGACATGTTCCGACCTTTTTATTGAAACAAACGGTTCATTTCATTGTAGCGGTGAGGACAATTTGAAAGAGAAATTTGGGGGAGCGGTTTCAGACACTCTGCAGCTAACCGCCGCATATGAAGGGCACAGGAGAGCTGTACAAGGACTGTGCAAAGATAAAATATTTAGAAAACAATTACTAAAGTAAACAGGCAGGATTAGTGTTGATGTATATTTTAAGTTCATGGCAAGATTGCATTTGACATGATGGTAAAAGCGATGGATGTTGAAGCTGGGCAGAACCTTTTAAAGGTAGCATATGGGTGCTGCACCTAAGGTCATTGAGGAGACACTCCTCATTGGGCAGCTGCTGGCTCAAAGCATTAGTGACACACAGTTCCCACCTTCGTTCCATTTACCATGACCACCATGTCCAGGGTAGGATTTTGGGAGGTTTATGATGAAAATCCATAGCGGGCAAATTAACCAACAACAACTAAGCCGGTGAGTAGGTTGGTAGATACACAAGAGCCTTAATTTCGCAGAATAATAAAGTGCCCTTCTGCACCATGTCAAAACGGGAATTATAAGCACGGAATGTAAAGTATGCAGCGGTAGTTACAATGCTTGACTTCCAAGCTGCGGTTGGTACCCCTGGGTGCATTACTGCATATCCAAGCATATAAATAGATTGTGAACGATGCGATCTGTAATCATCGCTATCACTGTAATTTGCCCAAGATACCACATGTGCTTCTTCTGGGTAAAGGATGGCAACAATTAAATAGACAAATTGACATTGCTATAATAAGAATAGCAGCAATAAAGCTTTCTTTGGAAAGGACAGAGTGGTAGGTAAAAATGGCACGTCTGGAGATATGAGGAATTAGTATAATATGTATTAATACGTTATAAAATATGTCATCTGTGTACAATATACTAGAAGTAACTGGAAAAAATAATGGAAACACTTGTGAATATAAAGCACATGGAAAGCAAGTGTTTCCACACAGGCATGGTTCCTTACTTAATTAAGCAATTAACATTCCATCATGCTGACATTCCATCATGCTAACATTCCATCATGCTGACATTCCATCATGCTAACATTCCATCATGCTATATGCACTTTTCTGTTATCCATTATTTTGGCTATGGTGGTTAGAAGAAAAGAACTCAGTAACTTTCAGAGACAGGTCTTTGCTGGGACCTGTTAAGGGACATGCTTATGTTTGCTGACGTTGCATTACAGGTAGCGGTTAAGATCATTTTGGTATTTAAGTCTGAGGATGGACAACATGAGGCAGCTATGGATGAGAACACATACTTCATGCCTGTGATATCAGAATTAGTTTCAGATGCAAAAAAAATCATCTGTGAATCACCCATCCATCCATCTGTCTTCCATAACTGCTCCTCTGGAACAGGTGAGCCCAGAGTCTATGCAACTGTGAATCATTACACTCCAGATGTCACTATACAGAATCAACAGGCAATTTCATAGAGTGCGGTTCATTTAGAACTTCAAGGACTTCTCTGCGAAACTTTCATTACTCGGAAAAGTGACTTCTGTAGGAGTGGTCTTCTGAGCAGTGGTAGAAAAATAACAGGCAAATCTCACAAACAAAAAACGCACCAAGGGCAGGAATTCAGCCCCCAGTTCTGTCGAGGTGAGGGGGACGGATTAACCACTGGCCTCCACCATCAGAAGAATAAAGTGCTGGAAATTCTCCTGTAAGAATGGAGACAGATTGATCCAGTTGGATGCAAAGGCTTGAGACACTATATTGGAATGTTATTTTTTTTTCGACAGCTACCAATTTAATTACTCTACATATCAAACCAAAAAGTTTCCACTGCATAAAATTTAATTGCCGCTGTCATGGAGTGCATTTCAGAAATAGCTTTCAAGCAAATACACAGCCGAAGTAATATTCCAAAGTGCCAGTGATTTTCTCAGGTACGCAACAGAACACTCTGTGCCTCACGTTTATCAGTCGGGGATACAGATAAAGGCTCTCTGCCCCCACTCCCTGTTTCAGGCGCAGGGGTAGTTTGGAAGCCACAGAAGAAAGAACAACTTGCTCAGGGCTGTTATCCCCAGGAAGCCGCCTCCATGCGCAGAAGCCAGGAAAGAGGGGCCAACTTACAGTGAATCCACACGAAATGGCGCCGGGATCAAGCCTATATCATTAAGCCTGCAAAGTAAATGATAAGTTATACAGCACCCTATTATCTACCTGCTGATATTTCACACTGAGCACCACCATATCCTTAATCTATTTACATCCGTGGGGAAATCTCTTAAGCTGAACAAGTGGAGCAAATTAAGGCTTGCCTCCTGATCCCCTGTGTATGTGCCGTAATGCGGGAGATGCCTCCGCAGATTAGCACCCGGAGTCGCGTCGTCGGACTCGCCGCTTTGTACCAGCCTCCACAGTTCTTCGCGTAAAAATATCTCCAACGTCTTGATTTGTATTCTCCCAGCAGTCGCTATGTTTGTAATCCATCTATCCAGCTGTCTACCAGCTACTTATCTATCAGAAGGTCATATCAGGGTGGGCAAAAGCCCGTTCCAAGCACCAATTTCTCATTGTTGTCATTTTTATGATTATTATTGGTTTTATTGCATGTTAATAATGGCATCATAATCAGTTTATTATAATTACGCAGACATATTAGCGGCTTTCTGTAACAAACACAAACACAAGTTTCTTAAAAATGTTATTTGCTATAAATTAATAATATTATGAGTGGTTTTTTTTGTTTGTTTGTTTTTTTTTAATATATATTTATCCACTGTGCAGCATGCGTTGTTATCAGAGTAACTGCAGCTGGATATAATGCAATTCAATTTTAATTCATTTTCCTACAGCACCCTCTCCCAGTGCTGTTGCCCTTAAGCAAAGATTTAGATTCTCCATTACACCTGGATTTAAACGGCATCGCAAACTGATATAACAGCTGCTGATGTTATGCAGCTTTAAATGTAAATGTGGAAAGAGGCGATCCGAGAGAGAGACGCTCCTGTCCGCGGAAACACGAGGAATGTTTTCGGGGGGGATTCCGGTCCGCCCCTGACACTCAGTACTTGAGCCAGGCTGGGGCTCGTTCAGAGGCTGGACGGGGTCATGGGTGCTGTGAAGGGGGCCAATGGAAATGAACTCCAAAAAGGCATACCTGCAGTACACCGAAAGCTGTCCTGCTGCCAGAAAAATGCTATACAGAGCTCGATATGAGATTCCTTCTCACATTGTGCCGCCCATCCCACTGTGGTCGTGTGCAGCAGCTTACAGAACAGATCAGTACGGACCGGGCCGAGGCAGATGACGGTTTGACTCCAATCAGATAACCGAACTCGAGTGCCCCGGCATCCATTCCCAGTCATGTCAAGTGATTAGATCGGACATCTGTCAGGTTTAGATAATCCGCCAATTCCTTAAAAGTTATTTGCACCTTACGAGGAGGACCCGTTATCTGTAGCACGGTGGAGCTGTCGCTAAGACACACACAATGGCTTCCCTCCAAAACACAGCCAGTTATGGAGAGCTGCTGCTCAGAATTAAATATGAAATGCGAGACAAATGTGTAGACTGACATCTATGATGTCATACATCCAAACCAATTTTAATACTAATGCTAACAATAATTAGCATCACGCTAGAACTAATACAGCTAATAATTGTTTAGATATTTTATCTCTTTTATTTTAATAAAAAAAAAATGCATCTGTGCATCTTTAGCTCATCTGCGCATTTTTGCTGGCGTGATCTATCCAGAAAACGCATAAAACAAAATGGGTTGTACTCTGGTATACAGGGTCTCCATTCGGGTCGTGGCAAAGGAGTACAATCTTTCTCTCACTCAGTATTGCCAAAATATTCGGGAGGAGGGTGGATCAAATATCAAAGGTTCTAATTAGGCATCTGAAACCAAATATCTATGAAAGACATGATGTAAGGAGGAGCGCCTACCCTCAAATGTGAGAATTAACTTAACTAATTGGATTTGCCTGCTAAGCCCTGTACTCTAGGGATGGGGGCCAGGGAATATGGTGGGAGGGGGTAAAATTATGATCTCTGTATAGTTCTCAGTCTGCAGAGTAAAAAAAAAAGCATCAGGCCTGTGTTTACCTTTCTGGGAATGGTGCCACTGTACTTTGCTTGTGATGTTACAGGGACAGAATTGTTTTATCCGCTCATAGGGATTGTAACACCCGTGAACACAATGTCCACCCAGCCATAGAAGAGTCTGAGTACCAGTGTGGCATTCGTGATAATGCCCTGGAGTAATGAGAGGCGGACGGCCTGCCATAACATGGAAAAAAGGGTGTGGCGTGGATGTATTATGTCATGTGGTGTGACACTGATTAAATCTTGATGCTCATTTTCTGTTATGATAAAGTTCTGATCGACTCAGATATTAAACTTTTTTTTTTCACATAAAGGACCTGATGAAACACCATTTAGCGATAAATTCTGAGGATGGAGCAAATGTGCAACGATGTGAATTTCACAGCCGGGGGTTATCATGCACATTGCGCTACAAAGTAATCAGGTCTTCGAAATGGCAGATTAGAAGCAGGTGCTCGCCGTAATTTCGTAACTGGCGGAGATACGTCGTTTGCACTGACACCGTGCTCGATTTTCCAATCATGTTTTTGTAGGTCAGCCTCCATATTCCTTTAAACTAAAAAATTAGTTATGCTTTTGCCGCAGATGAGCTTTACTGATGGGGATTTTCTTCACTACAGGGTAAATGTTTGCCGCAAAGGAGAGTTCATAATGATAAGGCCAGGCTGTCACGATAAGGCGAGTTTCGATTATATCAAGTATAAACTTGCGTTTTTTTTTCTCTCTCCAAACTCTGACAATATGGCTGACATTACACAGGAAGTCAAACCTTAGCTCGCCGGAGTTGAAAGAGTCAGGCAGAGTTGAACAACATATCAGTCCCTCACCCAGTGATATTCTCATTAATGCCAATTTCACAGGAATCGCCTAAAGGGTAGTTACTCAGTGTATGTGTGTGTGCATAGAATATACCCATATATTATTCAATTACACAGACTTCTCGACATCAAAGAGCTTCGTTTTAGATAACGCGAACTTTAGAATTCATTTCAGGAGTTGACTTTTTGCCCTTCTGTCCTGGCTGAGAAAATATGGAGATTGTGGGAGGTTAGTCGCAGGTCACAGCTAACACTCGTTTTCGGTTTTTATCATGTTTACTCTCAATTAAGTCAGTCTGTGAGGTTGCTTAGAACATGTACCGAAATGGGTTTAGTTCACACACTCTGCTCCTGCATCCTTCGGATAAACATAAATCCAGCATAAGTGCGTTGCGCTAATCTCTTCGTTCATTTCAATTCATTCATTCACTTCTAATGAATATCTTGCTCATGATTACCTATTCATGTACGTACCCATAACTGGTGCTGTAACCCCAACCTTCTGCTAGTGTCTCAGCCAGATGTGAGGACATTTAATCATTTTAAATTTAACAGAAGGTTCAGGTTATAACATGTGTGGAACATCCCCAACTTCTGAAAAGGTTCATTTCCACCCATCCAAACATGTGTCCATCTTCAGTGGTGGGCAGGGTTCCATTAATCCGCTAACTAACTAGCAAAGCTAACTTTTATGTTAACGGACTAGCGTTTCCACTAACTTTGAAAACTTAGCAGACTACTTAGCCTCTGCAAAATTTAGTTTTGCTAACTGTAAATCCACTAACATTTTTTCACAGGTGAAGTGTAATGGTCAAAGATGTGTTTCTAAAACCTAATATCAAACATATTGATTCCTGTCTGTTGTGTGTCTGCAGCAGTCTATCTGGCATATTGTTGGCTGACTACGTGTAAACACAAAACGTAATGATTGTCAGATTTACGGTTTAATATGGGGTACCCTGAACTAAGTGGAGAACAGGGGCTTGAATCACAATGCTGCATTTCTTGCTTAGCCAGGTAACTTGCTGGATTGAAGGTACCCTAGTTTAAATGGACTTTATATTGGTTTACTTATATTTAACCCAGACCATCTTAACTCTGACAAGCTATCTGGCTAAGTAAAAAGACCCTGCTTTGTGATAAAGGCCCCTGGTTGTATTTTCCAGGTTCTGACTGACAGAGCTATTGATCAATAGGGTTGAGACCCTCCTTCTATATAGTTCCGGGTAAACTACGTCATGTTTGTAATCTCCAAGTGGCTTCACTGAGGGCAAAATGTCAGCTTCTCTAACAAAAACATTTATATCTCGCAATATCACAGAAATGCATTTCAATGTAGATTTATTCTGGAAACTCTATAGAATCCAATGATATCCAGTTGGGTAAGTCCCCTGGCATTCACTTTAGCCTGACAGATGGGACTGCAGTTTTATACAGGTTAAAATTTTAGCTCTCTTGGTATTTTTAAGGGTTTCAGAGCAAAAAAATAAAATAAACCAAAGCTAAATTCGTATTATAAAAGTTATGGTTAGCAGCTATTGTTAGCTTCCACAAATCTTTTTTGAACGATTTATTGGTTCAGCGTCATCAAATTCAACGTTAGCGGATTAGCAGTTATCGAAGCTAACGTTTCTGTTAGCTGTGCCCACCACTGTCCACCTTCCAGTTCTCCATATCGCTTATTCTGTATGAAAATGCAAAGCACAGTTAAAGGCAGAAAACTGAAAGAAGCTTCAAGGACCTCTCTGACCCACGTCACATGTGGCAGGGCATCCAAGCCATCCCAGAATACAAGCCCATAAATCAGCTCCACCACCAGCTATGCCTTCCTCCCCAACCAGCTTAACCACATCTATGGTCACTTTGACATGGGCAATAATGAAATTGCCACAAAATCCATGGCCCCCTGAAGACCAGCCTCTTATATTCTCTACCACCAATGTGCAGGTCGTAGTAAGTACTAAGTAGATTTAATGCAAGGAAAGCTACTGTGCTGGATGGCATCCCTGACCGTCTGCTCTGGCCCTGCACTGGACAACTCGCTGGGATCTTCACTGACATATTCAACCTGTCCCTGGCCCAAGCTGCTGTGCCCACACAGCACTACTGTTCCAGTGCCAAAGCATTCCGCCACCAGCGCCCTGCAAAATAATCAGTTTGTGAAAATGCGAGTCGCCGAAAGACAGATGCTCTCAAAATATCAAGGCACATTTCAGACCACGGCTCACAGCTGGAAGACTGCAAATCAGATGTTATTCATAACTTGCGTATAATCGCAGATGTACAAGATGCATGTAACATTACACCAAGACACACAGAATAACAAAATAACAAAAAAATGCATGCCAAAAAAGAGATAAAGAAGGAAATCAGAAGGCGGCTGGGTGTTTTCATGCATGATACAGGCCAGGTATATATCAGCACATACTGTATGTTTTTTTGAAAGTAATCATTTTTGATAATCCAGACATGAGTATTTTTTATAACCAGCATGATATAAGTAGTGGGGACAAGTTAACTAGTTTCTTTGCTGAAGCAGAATTATTTACGTCACAGTGAAACATCTGCTTACCATAAATAAATAAATTTTATATATATATATATATATATATTTATGTTCCATCTGAGACATATCAGAAGTATCAGTAGATGAGTTAATTCATATAATTTACTAAGTACTAATGCCATACAGAAAAAAATTATTGGACAAATGCCAAAAATTAATAGTTCTTAAACACATGGTTTTACATAAATTCCCCTTTGATAGTTATTTGTATTAGTGCACTCAAATTCTTGCATGGTAATTGTCTGAAAAAATTGTTAATCATTATTGTTAATAATTGTAGAATAATCACCTTTAAGCACCATTAAACAGCCAAAATATTTGTCTGAAGTTCGAAATCCTAGTCCATCACTAAGAGTTTACCTTGGAAACAACACACCTGTACCTGAAACCAGTCGGAATAATAAGTACAGTGTGTGTATATATAAATTAGCAAGGGTGGCAAAGGAGGGGGTTATGGCAAGTTTAAACAAATCAGCTTAAATGAATCTCTTGGGAACTATAAGGATCAATACAAGCACGTTCCTGGTGAATATTGCCATGTGAAAAAGCATCTTGCGGAGATTATGGCAGAGATGCGCCGATGGTTATTGTTTCCCGTGCCTCGCGTTTCTTTCTGGGGCTTTTAGCAGGGATACATATTTTAACTGTGGATCCCGCTGCGCACCCCCACTCAGTTGCCATGGACACCGCAAAGTTGGAAGAGCCGAGTGGTGTGTTGTCTGGCAATCATTTATCCTGCTGGAGAGATCTGACTTACAGGAAGATGCTCTGCCTAGAATCCATGTCACTCTGCAGGGAAAGGCTTGCGTGATGGGAAACATCCAGTGAGCAGCACCCATCTCAAAGACGAGGAAGATTTACAATCTGCAGGCCCTGGTGACGCCGCATCTCTCTGCTGGGCATAGCGGCCGGGTCAATAAAACATCCATGCAGCGGCATTGTGATGCTGTGCAGTCTCATGTCTGTGGCTGTTTGACAAGGTGTTTCTAATTACCACGCTGTCACTGCGGATGGCTCTCCGGCATGGGTCCTGTCACTTCGCAAATGTCCCCCAAGTGTTTGTTGTGAAAATACTCAAAAAATGCTATGTCGACATATATCTACTATTAAAAAAAACTTTATTACTATATTCGAGAGTCACCCCGAGAATATTTCAGAGAAATGTTTTGAACTAATTTAATAATTTCGCAGAAAACCCTAGAACATACTAATTAACCACAATACCGAGTTTGTATTTCACTACTGTTTAACGTGGTTTCCATTGTGACCTTTTGGGGTCATTAATCTCCAGGGTACAAAAAGTCCCACGGGCAAACTTCCAGAAGATTAAAAAGTCATTATCGTATATTTGTTTATTGATGGTATGTGTAACTGTCTTATAAGGTATGTTAATGACAACTGGCAGGACATTTTTCACATTTGATAACATGGCTAATGCTAAACTATATTACAGTGAACGCTTGTGAGAACTAAAGACGAAACAAACATGAGCACAGTCCTCATGCCATACAGTTTGTACATTTATCCAGATTAACAATTAATAAGATATGGAGATTTTATGTGATGTTCTAGGCAGCCCATATTCACAGCGACAAAACGCCAGTAAGGTAACTGATAATGCCAACGTATTTGGAATGTACTTACATGTTACTCGTCATTTGGCGGCAGTCTGCCACGAGGAGCACATTAGACTCCGTCACTGTTGTGTGTGTCCCAGCATCTTCCTACTCGTGATGAGGATCTACACCGTGCAGGTTCTTGGAGAACCTCAGTGTCAGTGCCAGGACGAATGTGACTGCCAGGCCCAAGTTTTTCATGGGGTGGGGGTGGGACACTAGTGGGGGGGTGGGCTAGGGGCCTACTGGTGCCCCCGACTCCCCCACGGTGCCGACACTGGTGAACCTGCAGCCGGCCCGACATCTTGGACGGGTTGCCAGGTTATTAAATGGCAGACACACATGATGGGTAACCTAGAGATACAAACAAACTGTAGTGGTCTGCAGATTTAGGTATTATGGTGGCAGAAAAGAGATGAAGCAGGTGGAACAGATGGAAGTAACAATATGGTGTGAATGGAAAGAATAGCCTTTTATTAATGTCTATAAAAAGACAACTTGGCATTCGCACCTCTTCCTTTCTGCCGGCTCAGTCTCAGACTGAACCACTCATGCCTTTCACACCTCAGTCAGCTCATGGCTGGACACTTATCCAGTGGGTGGTCACCGCATGGAATGATGGGAAGGGGGCTGGGTCTGGCTTACCCAATCCCCTTGTATGTGGTATGTGCTACATTATCTAATGCAGGGAGACCGACACACAGAAAGCATGTACACTCCATACAAGATATGAACCCTCAATTGCAAGGTACAATGCTACTCCTGATCCTCTCTGTGGGACAGTCATTCCCAGAATGTTCCGACTCTCTTTGAGTTTGTATACTTATTAGCACATTTACAAAATGGATTTGAGCCAGCCTTATATAAAACATACTGAGTGTAGGTAAATAATTGTTTTGACAGCAAGTGTAGCTTGACTAATTCTGCAATTAATTTGCCTCAAGAATATGTCTTTTATGCTCTTACTGGGAGGGAGCTGATTAACTTTCTGTAACTTCATTCTCACCAGCACTAAACATCACAGCGACACGATTTAAAACGCGTCTTAAAAGCCCGTAGAAAGATGTCTCAGTGTAATTGTGCATTTGTGGAAAGTTAGTTTGCATTTGTATCGGAATGTTCCTTATAGCCAGAACTGAGTTCTCATTTTATAGTGGGAGCTTTCGCATTATATATGAATACAATAATAATCCATCCATTTTCTATATCGACTTGCCCCATGAAGGATGCAGGGGTCTGGAGCCAACAACCCAGGACTGGGTGCCATACCAATACAAGGCACACATACACAGGTTCATTTTGGGACTACAAGGGAAAACCTGAAGAGATCCCATGACAACACAGGGAGAGCATGCAAACTCCACACACATGGAGCCAGGGCAGAGACTCGAACCCTAGTCCCAGAGGTTTGAGGCAACAAAGCTAAACACTGCACCACTCTCACATCAAGACAATTACAGCCCTTATGTCCTCAGATAGAAGGAGAGAATATTTTGTGTGCATATATACACACACACACACACTCACAGACACACATCCATTTTCTATAGCCTCTGCAGGACATTTAATATATTTGATATTTGCCATATTCCAATGTAGCCAAATGAAAGTTCCGTTGCTGTTCATTGTCATTTGATATGTAATATGATTTTGGAAATAAGCCTCACCTACGGATACAGGACATGTTCAGGCTAAAAGATCAAAAGATGAATTTCCCATTGCCTTACATCTCCCTTGCAGGTACAGTCACCTTCTAGTTATATTGACATATGGTAAATACCTGAAACACTTTCATACTATAATTTAGACGGATTTAGATGATCCCGCTGTTGATTCCAAATCTGCAAGCACCTTCATCCATCCAGTTCCAATTCCCAGATCTGCTTATCCAATGCAGGGTCACAGCATGCCGGGACAGAGAGAATAGAGGAGTGATGGGAAGCCAGTCCGTCACAGTGCTCACACAAGGGCGGCTCAAAAGACACCCACCCCCAGAACTTGTCAGAGAACCTGGAGGAGACCTACACACAAAAACAGTAAGAACATTTAAAGAATAAAATATGTAAACCTCAGGTTAAGAGCGTCCAACTCGTACTTAAGAAACGGACTGCCATAAAGCCCATCATATAAAAAATGTGGGTTTAATACAATGGTTTGTAATAACGAACGCACGCAGTTCTTTATAACGCCTGTGTGAGCACTGCGGTGACTTAAGCGCGTCGTCAGCTCGCAGTGCAGTACAGTATGTTTTTATTACTGCATACTTATTATTATGTTCTGTATTATTATTTTTCCAATTTACCTAAAACTGGGCTTAAAGACAGATTTAGGGAACGGATCTCGTTCGTAACCTCGCGACTGTCTGCACTTAATGTATAGGTATTAAGCACCATAATAAAATGTAGCAGACTACTAGCCAAAAGGGAGCTTTTTAATGTGAAAATCTATGTCTGACTGCAATGTATTTAAAACACTATATGTAATGGCGAAATGACTCATGCAAGGCGGAGTTTAATTGCATATCCCTTCCCTAAATAACCTGTTAGGGACATCCATCAAACCGCCCACCCAACACCAGCCCTTCATCCAGAAACATCCACAGCCACATACAGCCCTTCCCCAGACACACTGCGTGCAGCAGAGGGTACACAGCACACACACAAAGGTGCATTTAAAAATAAAAATGGAATACAAAATGGATTTATGCAACAGAGCTAATTTTATTCGTGTTAATGTAAAATCGCATGAAATTCATGAAACTTTTCGGCACCCCCTACGGCATTTAGGGTCTGGTGACTCAGCCTGGAAATCTTCACACCTCATACAGAAAACACAGGACGCTAGTTCATCACCTACTACACAAACACACACGCACACAAACACCTACACCACACACTTATCCGAGTCCGAGCATCGTGGAGCTCTGAGAGGTTTGCTCTTTATTTCTGATCTGCTCCTGCTGGTTTGGATCCTATCTACAGCAGGAAAGTCACATCTCAGTTGGGCCTTTTTGCAAGGCCTTAAATCCCCTGAAGAGCTCCAGGGGCACTGGATGAATGGCCTGACTGTGCGCTCGGACCCCAAGCTTTGCTTTAACCATCATGTCCGAGTCTCAAAGGGGAGCGAGATGGGGTTTGCAAAAATGAAGTAAAATAAGCATAATTTCAGTCACCAATTCACCAGAACACTGTGTCTTTGGATTGCAGGGGGGAATCTGAGGATCCAGGGAAGACATTGGGAGATATACAGGAAGCTATAAGAATTGAAAAAGAGGCTGATTACAGTGCAGGATCACAGAGTTACCTGCTGAGGCCCTGCACTGTCCATCAAAAGCAAAGCAATGCGAAATGTCAAAGACTTCGAGGCCCCTCTGTCAGTCTGCTCTCTTAATTCTCCCTTGCATTTGCTGACCTCCATTTCTTGGTCTGCAGCTATGATTAGGAACCCCAGAGGAACCCAATAGGATGCCCGCACTGGAAAGCAGAGGAGCCTTGGATCTCCTGCTCTCTGAGGAGGTCACAGATTCTAGTGGATGTGGAAATAGATTTCCATGTCTGGTTCTTGGCTCTTCAAGCAGGGCAGAAGTCGCCCAAAACGCTCACCCCCAGCAGTGACGAAATATATCTTGCGATGAGACCATTAATGAAAGTGTCTGACCCCCCCTTTAACCCAGCCTTCTCTTTGACCTTTACTCTTTGTTGACATAAAAAGTCACAGAAGACAAATAATTGAAAAAACAGGAAAGGTCATTTGTCCCATATTCACTTATTTCAAAACCACTTCATTAACTTTTTACTACAGCAGAAGGAAATTGGGCTATATATTACGCTTACTGATATGCAGGTTTTCTAATTTTCAAAGACACTGTTTGTGCTCCATAAAATGTAATTCATGCAAGGATATTTTAACTCCTATAGACCTATTAACTATAAATAGAGCTTCAAAATGTCCCTTAGTCTGATTGCGTGCCTGTTCTCATTTCGTTTTGAAGGTCAATTATTTTCTTAATATTATAGACATAAATTAAACCATGGTTCTTTTTGGTCTACTCCTCTGTAGAACGGGGAAGTTAAAAATCCAAGGATGCTGGATATTGGTTAAGATCTCAGAGATATATACCCTCTAAATTGTCCTTTTTAGGCCGACAAAGGCAATCTTCACCATGGGCAAAAAAAAGGGACAGAGTTTACCTACAAAGCAAGACGAATGACACACCATTTTTAGAAGCAGTTGTACAAGACGATAGTAAAGGTATATTGTTCTGGGGCTTTCCAAGGGAAAGTTATTATATTTTGAAGTTCACCAGCAAGGGGGGCAGAGAAGGCCGTGTTAACGCCCGTAGCATTTTAGCCATACCGCTTTTTTATACGCCTACTTTATTTATTTATTGGCTTGGCAAAGGAGGCATTTCTCCGTCGATTCCAAGGTATTTTTCGAGACCCCGTAGTTTGCTTAAAGTCCAAATAGCATCTGCTGAGTTTAGAAGCCATGTGACAAACGAGCGGGAGAGGCTGTTTATCATCCAGGTAATTAGGTCATTACCAATGACACGGTACTCAGTAAAGCATAGCTTGTGTTACTAACTGTTTAGTCAGTTGCCTGCCCGAAGCGCAGCAGCTGTAAGGGCGGCACAGAAAAGCGGGCGGGAATCGATACTATATTACCTCAATTAAACTTGCGTAACCGCGGTGCTCCCCAGCCTATTGCACGGCGAACACCACATTTCAGGCAGTTCATTAACTTCTGATAAGTCTTGCGATAAACTTATAATTGGGGTGATTTTTCAGTGCGTTTGTTACCTGATCAGCGCCCGCTACGATATTTCTAACCCATTTACTCCGAAACAGTGGCCGCGAATGCTTGCGGCCAGGTTAAAGCGCATACATGTATACTGTATGCAGCCCGTCCGCTGTCTAATGCAAACGATAAAAAAATACATATTCCCAATATTATTTTAATGGCATTTCTCTCCTTGCTATACAGTACCACACATATGGAGATTCACAGAATGTAAACGCAAACTGTGGCTTGGGGCGAGAGCGCAAAGCGCTGAACTAGGTTGGATTCAAATGGTGGTCATTTCTTGATTAAACTGAACTAGTTATGTTATATTAACTCGTTAAAAGGCTGATTTAGGAATTCACAAATTACCTTTTAAAGATTACCTTTTAAAGTTAAATGGGACATTGGTTAGTGGCCAGGACGTTTTCATTTAGTGTTAATGGAATAGAACTAGAGGGGGAAAAGACATCTATTGCCAGAAATCGGACACGTCATTAGAGGGGTAAGCTCCCTAAAATGGGGACGAGTGAATTTCACTGTATTTCTTTTTGTTCAGCTAGTATTGTAATTAATAGTACCAAAAAATAACACATATATATGTTATAATAATGATAATTATTACTGTTATTATTATTATTATTCTGCAATGGGTTGGCACCCCATTCCCTGCCTTATGCCCCCTCTTATAGGCTCCGGAATCTCTGAGACCCTGAATAGAGTAAGCAGGTATAGAAAATGCATTATTATTATTATTATTATTATTATTACATCCATTTTATGGAAACACACGTCCTATTCAGGGTTGTGGGGGGTCCGGAGCCTATCCCAGAGTCTATGGGTGCAAGGCAAGGAACAACCAAGGATGGGGTGCCAAATCATCACAGGGCACGCTCACACAATCTAAGGCTGGCCTCTGGTTACTCTCTATGTGTTTTTCATGCCAATACTGGCAAGTTATTACCTGTGACATGATTAATTTTTAATATTTACTTTTATTTATAGCTAGGTGTTGTTACTTGCAGCAGCAGTATTTTCGGCCCAGTGTGCATATATAAATGACTGCAAATATAACAATAAATATTCAGGAGAGATTAGCATCATATAATGATTGCCAGGAGACTCTGATAATGACGCCCGGTTGAACATTAACCTTTAATTCAGAAGGTGCTTGCTGCCTCTGATCCTTTACAGTGAGTTCCATTTGAAGTACTGCCACAAAAAAAATGAATTGACTATAGAAGGTAGTGAAGACCTTAGGGAGAATTTTCTATTTTCCCTCTCATTTATGTGACATAATGCATCTCATAGAAATATAATAACATGAATACCACTGTTGCTGGCACGCGGGCTAACGGTGAGACATCAGAAATGGAGGACGACGCAGATAAATAAATGTCTTCTGTATACACGATGATAGAAAGAACAGTCTGGATTTCAGTCCCACTGGATGGGTTTGTTCTATAAATGTGTGAAGGAGCTATTCCACTTATGCATATCCCTTTCATTTTTTGGCATTATGCATTTGAGAAACATATTACATAATGCATAAGAAATATTTTTAAAAAGCACAGTAGACACTAAACAATACAACCTTTCCTATCATTGGAGTTCTGTGTCCTGTTTAGAAAGGCAGCACGTCGGCTACATAGGAGACTGACTCTCACACTGAATCTGATTTTCACTGTGAAGTCCAATTGTTGTTCCAATTCCAACCAGCCTTTATGGTGACTTATAGTTCTTCAGCCCAAACCAAATCCGTTGTGAGTGCATCTGAGTAAAATCTGTTCAGGTCTGATGTTTATAACGTTTATAAATGCTCACACACGTACCTTTTTTTTGTAACCCTGTCAGAATTAAGAATACATTTTTAAGGAGTGTTCTGAGAAACGTTGTCCAGGATTTACCTATAGAATGGAAAATCAGATCAATATTAAAGCAGGCCAGATGCGTCGCGACTCGGAGGCTCAGACTTAAAACGAAACTGTAAACAAACACAGCAACCGACATGCTAACAGCGGCCCTGTGGAGCAGTGCGTTTCGAAAGCAGCATAATGGATGATGGCTGGCGAAGAGCACATGGAAGAAGAATATGTGTAATGCATGAGTGTGCCAGATAACAGGAATAACTCTGGAAAAGATTTTGTGACTTATTATTTCTTTAATAAAATACTATTGAAGGGTTTGAGCTCTGAGGCTTTGCCCTGTTATTATTATTTTTTTGTTTTGCTTTGTTTACTTCTGAAGAAGCGCTCATCAATATGAAATCTGAATTCAATATAAACTTTTTTTTTCTCTGTTATTATTCAATTTGAAGGAATATTCCAAACCACAATTACCTTTGATAAATGGCATAATATTACTCTGATATTATGATAAATGCTACGAGAATTACTTATGAGGAGCACATGGGGTGTGTAACTGTGAAATTTGATAAATTACAATTTCTTTCAGAACATTTGTCGAAAAAGAAAAAAAAAACAGCTCTAAGCCGGCTCCCCGTAGCGCACTGAAAACACGCTCCCGCGTCCTCGCACACACCCACACACAAAGAGCATGCAACAATAATGTCAAATCCGCGCAGTAACACAGTATTATACTCTACTGCTAGAGTAATATTAATGAAACTCGTATCAGAAACAGTTAAAAATGACAAACTGACACAAGGCACATCAGTCTATTTAAAATGTATCATTGGACCTTAATTTTGCTAAAAGCACTACAGGTAAACATAAGAGGATTGTTTTCTTTATTTTTAATCCGTACATTTCCCACAGCCTCTTATCCAGTACAGGTTCATGGTGAGTCTGCCTATCCTATCCAGGCAGCACCGGGCAGGGAACATCCTGGATAGGATAGTGGTCAGTCACAGAGCACACGCTGCTTAAGGAGACCCACACAGGTATGGGGAGGACATGCAAATGCCACACATACACACATGCAGAGCCGGGTGCAGGATTCCAATCCCAAACCCGCCACTCGCTCAGCACCAGCTTTCAAAGTGGAAAATTCCTCCCCCAGCCAAACACATAGAGATTTGGTTTTTTTTTTTGACAAACTAGTACATCTAGAAGCTTGCTCTGCAAGGTATGGAGACAAAAATCAGGAACCAAGAGAGGTGTATTTGCCAGTAGAGTTCCTAAATGTATGGCATCTCCGTTCCATAGGCAATAAGAACTGACACGCCTGCATTAGGACAAGGTGGCAATATAAAAAAAATAGCAGTGCTGCAATAGAACGGTGGGTAACAGTAACGGTAATGTAATGTAAACAGTTTTAGATGATGATAATGAAGTGCTGGAGAGCTCCATCTGTAAAGCGCTACTCAAGAACTGGCCCAGACAGGTCTCTGAGCGCACACTGCCTGTGACAGCACCTTTAATTCTCCTGCACAGGGTTATCATCCGTGCATTACCACAGTCTTTAAATATATTTGTACTCACTCCAAAGTGTAAATTATGCTGGTAAGCCTAATTTCCTCTAGGGAGATAAGGAGTTTGCAGTCTGTAGGATAAAAAAGAAAAGAGAAAAAGGCTTTCAGATGCTGGCCATCAAGCTTAAAGGCAGAAGCACTGATGAGCTGACCAATGAGAGGGGCAGGGGAAGTGGGACAGCAGCAGACCCCCCCCCCCCCAAACAGCCAGGCTTCTCACTGGCTCATTCTCACTCTCCTTTTGCCTTTGATAAAAGGAGGCACAAGCCAGTGAGGGAGCATGAAACAAGCTACACATTAATATTTTAAAAAGGGCATCTCCGCGTTTGATGTGTGGACCTTTATGCAAATGAAGTAGCTGAAAAAAGGTCCCGGCGGAGGTTGTGTTGCTTTATTCTGCGTTCTTGATTTTTTCTTGATAAATCTAAATGAACTTCTCATACTCCCTCGGCTGTCCTGTGTGCTGAAACTTAAACTCTGTTTCCCCCGCACCCAACCCTCTTCATGTGAAAGTGTCTACAGTATGTATGGGGCGGG
>JAODKM010000038.1:2960842-2974200 GCA_026780845.1 Petrocephalus sullivani
TACTGAAGTAAAAATCATAACGAAATATAGTATAGATGAAAGATGTCATAATTCATTAATGATGAATAAACATAACAGAATTTCACTTGAGTTTTTCATTACTTGTTCCTTTGACAGTTCCTTAGTTCAGTAGTTTACAAAGGTTTACAAAATTAACAGACCAAAATAGTGACTGCTTGCGATGAATGATGTGTGTAAGATCATTAATGATGAACATACATTAGATCAATTTCTAACTAACATGTAGTTTATGGTTAATTAATACATAAGTAATAGCATAATGCTAGATTAGATTAGTGATAACATTTTCATTAAAAATGTTATAAATAAAATATGACACGCAACAAGGAACCTGGACTTCTGTGCTCTGTATGAAGCTCTGTAATTATGCAAAAAGAGAGCAACATAATTTGCATACAACTACCAAGTTTTCAAATTTTACTTCTATCTAACTCCATCAAGGGCTGGTAATGCTGTCTAATGCGTCTATGAGGCATCCCCTGTGTCTGGTGACTAGATGTGCCAGTCTAGCAGACTTCCATCTGTGTTGTGTTGATTTTTCTTTCCAAAGAATGACGGACATGACCAAGCCGACTGTTACAGGTTTATTCCTGAACAGAGAAATTACAAACAAGTTAACAAGGCATGTGTTCTCTCTCTCTGCACCTACTTTCACCCATGTGCCATGTGTTGAAAGGAAAGAAAAATTGGGTTTCTTTACCCTTGAGCCAGGGGAATGGATTAATCTATATTACAGAGGGTGTAATTATTAAAAATAAAAAATAAATAAAAAACAAACAAATACTCCCAACAATACTTCAACAACCCAAACACTGTTTAGCGGTCATTAGACATACAGGGGTGTATACACAACAAAATAGCAACATCTGAAATAATATAAATAAAAAGTAAACAGATCTATCCCTCCCAATTATAATCCTACTCTGCTCCAGTCACAGGTAAGCAAAGTGATGTACAGTTTTCCAAAATAAAAACACAATTACAAACGAAACTAATCACTCAAACGTTCCTGCAGACTACATGAATCGTCATGATTGATTAATGATGAAGTAACGCATAGTTAATGGTAAATTAATGCATTTACTAAGCATGTATTACTGCATTATTTGTGGCCCCTCAACTAAAGTTACCCACTTCTCTTGAGGGTACATAAATACTGAGTAGTAACTCAGTTACTACTGAAGTAAAAATCATAACGAAATATAGTATAGATGAAAGATGTCATAATTCATTAATGATGAATAAACATAACATCAGAATTTCACTTGGGTTTTTCATTACTTGTTCCTCACATGTGGGGACATTCTTTGGGTCCACAAGAGAATAACCTCAATATGATAAAAATCATTTTGATGTTGTCCATTCATTCATCATTTTTCGGTCCCCACAAGGGAAAACTCAATTTTAGAAAGATCTGTGACCGAAATGTGTAAAGCAAGTGTTTTTCAATGACTCCCAGACAGAAGGTAACCATGTTCCTCCTCATGGGAACTCCAAGCAATCAGACCATCAATGAGATAAGTAAGACTAATTTATACATTCTTTTGACCGTTACTGTATTTTTGTTTGTTACCTTTGTATGGTGTGGCGAGTTCTTGGCATGCCTGAATGACTGAATGATTGGCATGCCTCACAGCCAAAATGAGGGACCAGCTTAACCTCTCCGAAGCTGAGCTTCCTTTCCTACCTGCCAGCCTTACCATATGACCATAGGCTGTGAGTATTTTTACCTAAGCTAACATCAAGACAGGAATAGCCACCCATCCATCTTTCAATTGAATATATTCGTCAGGGCCATGGTAGGGGCATGGAGCCTATGATTGGCAGCACAGGGCTGGGGTACACCCTGGACGGGATGCCAGTCCATCACAGGCCAGGGTACACCCTGGACTGGACGGGATGCCAGTTCATCACAGGGCACAGGGCCGGGATACACCCTGGACGGGATGCCAGTCCTTCACAGGGCACAGGGCTGGGGTACACCCTGGATGGGTGCCAATCCATCACAGGGCACGGGGCTGGGGTACACCCTGGATGGGATGCCAGTCCATCCCAGGGCACAGGGCTGGGGTACACCCTGGATGGGATGCCAGTCCATCCCAGGGCACAGGGCTGGGGTACACCTTGGATGGAATGCCAGTCTATCACAGAGCACAGGGCTAGGGTACACCCAGGATGGGTGCCAGTCCATCACAGGGCATGGGGTTGGGGTACACCTTGGATGGAATGCCAGTCTATCACAGAGCACAGGGCTGGGGTACACCCTGGATGGGATGCCAGTCCATCACTGGGGACAGGGCCAGGGTACACCCTGGACTGGACAGGATGCCAGTTCATTACAGGGCACAGGGCCGGGATACATCCTGGACGGGTGCCAGTCCATCACAGGGTACAGGGCTGGGGTACACCCTGGATGGGTGCCAGTCCATCACAGGGTACAGGGCTGGGGTACACCCTGGAAGGGTGCCAGTCCATCACAGGGCACAGGGCCAGGGTACACCCTGGATGGAATGCCAGTCCAACACAGGCCACGGGGCTGTGGTACACCCTGGATAGGATGCCAGTCCATCACAGGGTACAGGGTTGGGGTACACCCTGGATGGGTGCCAGTCCATCACAGGGCACAGAAACACACACAATCATAGACCAGAGACAGTCATACACAGTCTTACACTACAGAAATGCCAAATCACCTTAGTACATCTCTTTGAACTTTGAACCTGCTTGACAAGGAAAAAACACACATGATTGTCTCAAACTGAAGGTGCCCACTTAAGGAAAAATGGAATGAGGAAGTTGGAGTTCTGTGCTCTGTATGAAGCTCTGGAATTATGCAAAAAGAGACTACCAAGTTTTCAAGTTTTACCACATTTATTTACTTTTTAGAATCTAATACCTTCCGTTGGCCTGTACCTTATTTGCGTATTTCATACAGCTTCTACATTGTTACTGCTTAATTTATTTCCATATAAGAAGCACTTTGAGCTGCATTCTGGAGCTAAATGTGGTTCAGTTATTGTCAGAGATTTTGCATGTAGAAAACATCCCCCCCTTATTTTCCATATGGGGGCACATACCATCCTGGGCAAAAGTCTTAGCTAGTTAGCAAAAATATTTAAAGCTTTTTGTCTTGGCAGTAAGTGTGTATTAGCTCAGAAAACACAATTTAACGGTAGTACATACGCAAATTTACAAATGCACAATAAAAACCAATGAGAATTTCTTCTTTTCTCCAAAAAGTTAGATTAACATCGCTTCAGTTCCCAAACAGTTCCTCAGGGGCACCTCAGCCATTCCAGTACTTGTTAAATTTCATCACCAGCTCACTTAATTACATTAACTAACCCAATGAGGCACTGGGCAGCCATACACGGGGCGCTGGTAGTTGAGTCATGTATCAGGGACATGTGTCATGATTAATTGTCATTGTTGACACCCTGCAACAAAATGTGTCCTCTGCATTTAACCCGTATGTGATATTGTGGCATACGGTAGCAGTGGGTAGCTAATTCAGGGTTGGGATAGACTGCTTTAGAACACAGGTGCACTTCCCTAACCATTAGGCCAGCACTGCCCCTTCGATGGTTATTGCACGGTATTAGACAGTTGCTGCAAATCCTGGGCCGACTTTAGGAGAGGTTTTGAAATGGCTCACCTGACACAATTTGACATACATAATATCGTAGTTTTACACAATCATGAAGATCAGTTGAACCTAATTTTCGCGCCGTATGTGGGAGAGGAGCTTCCATCTCTGCATTGGCAGCTGATTCACTTGACCGTGGCGACATCGGCCGGGGAGAGAGTTTGGTACTAGGGACTCAACTAAATAATTAAAATATAATGGTCTGTATAATGGGGGATGAATGAAGCCAGAATAAATACTGGGGTGTACACACCGCCCCCAGTTCCTACGTCCTGGTATAGAGGTTACGGAAGCTAGCTCAATAATGCAGGATGCAAGGCCTACTGAAGCTGCAGGTGGTGGAGGGAGGAACAGGCAGACCCTGGGAGGGAGGCAGGCGATTGGTCAGTCATTGTGAGTGGCACCTATGATGACGAACCCTGTACAGAGGGCAGAAGCTCATGTAAGGGCTCTTGAACCAAGAGTATACGTGACGCAGCGGGTGTCCGACCCAGACGCGGTGTGTTTAAGGGAGGGTGGCCAGGTGGAGCTGCAGGGATGTCTGGGTAATGGAGGATTGCGGTGAGCCGCTGCCCAAGGTTTTCATTCATTTGCAGGCGACTGCGCCTCAGCAATGGCTCATTAGCCGAGGCAGGCTCCAGCGTGGCCCTTCGAAAGGCCGCTTACATTAAATAGGTGTGCTGATCCGCGCAGACAAGGAAGGGGTGAAAAGCACAGGAGCAGCACGCTTGTTTGAACTCGTGCCAGCTCAGTTTGTCAAAACATTGGCGCAAACGAGGAGTAAGAAACAGTCTAAAAGGTTTTCCAGCTTGCATAAAACATTCAATTTATCCAGAATACAAACCCTTTTAAACATGTTAAACATTTTTGCCATCCTTAATACCCTATTAATGCTGTTTTCCGGTGCTTTATAATTTTCACATATTTTATGGATGAATCATCACTCTGAAAGCCCTCAGAAGCACAAGGCCTATTTGTCCATGATAGCTCATTGGCCATCGCTCATAGGGTTGCCTTGCTGTTTTTCATGCTGTGCTCTGGGGAGTCCATTTTTCCCAAGCGGTTGTCATGGATACGGTGAAAGCTTATTCTGTGCCATTTTTTGTAAGGTTAAATATGTATAATCCAGAGCCATCCCAACGCCACTGAGCTACGAAATTGTTTCTGAAATTTACTTCCAAAGTTACACACTGTTTAGTATATCCGCTGGTGTAAACAATGCTTAGGTATATATAGCTATATATACGTCCCTTGGATGCAATGACTGCGTGAGGTCTGTGATTCATAGACATCGGCAGGTGCTGAGTATCTTCCTTGGTGACGCTCTGCCAGGGTGCCACTGCGGCCGGCTTTAGCTTCTACTCGCTTGTTTCAGGGATTTGTCCCCTTAAGTGTTTCCCTAAGCATATGAAAGGCGACGTAATTGGATTGCGACTGCGTGACTGACCTTGACAGTCAAGAATGTACCAGTTTTTAGCTTTGAAAGACTCCTTTGTCGATTTTGCAGTATGTTGGGACTTTGTCTTGCTGTAGAATCTAACACTGACCAAAGAGATTAGTCATGTCCTGCCTAGCATGTCTGCCGGACCCCCCCCCCCCCCCGGGAAAATACTCTGCCCCCCTTCTCCAATTTAAATTCTGAGAATGTTTGCTTTAGTCATACAAAAGTTGCGTTCTTTTATTCGTTCCACGTACTCCGACGCACTCTTTTTTACTCCAAATCGTTGTTCTATTGCCCACTTGTACTTATCCACTTGTACTTGCCTAATAACTATAAATGTAGCCCGGTTGTGTTCAACAACGATTTGGCACTCCACCCTACTCCTATAATGAATAAAAAACTCGGCTATACTTGTTGCAAGCTAGCCAAATTGATTCATAAAGGAATATGTAAAGGGAAATCACTGTGAGCGTAGGAGCCCTCTCACCCTCCAGGAAAGAAGGAGGCGCATACATGTACTATAAAAAAGAACTCAGGATTCAAATTTTTAATTTTAACAGGCCGGTTAATCCGTTGGCCGATTAATGCAAGGGCGGTTAAGAGGGATTGTACTTCATTTTCATTTAGCAAATTCCACCAGCAGTTACATTATCAGTGAAGATACGTGTGACACCAATACCTGTGACAACCATGCATAGCCAGGCCATAACACCTCCACCACCCTGGTCCATATATGAGGTGCTACTTTGGATTTTGGGCAATCCTTTTCACCTCCATAATTTGTTGAATTGCTTCATTAATGCAGAAATACGTGAGCTTTCAGCATCTAGTCTATTTTTGATAATCTGTCTGCTATTACCATTTGTCATGTACAAAAGTATTAGCAGTCAAAGAAAATTATGTGAAAAAGGTCTTCATGTAGGTGTAAGAATGATATTTTGTCTGTCAAGGTGCCAGAAATTGAAAATACCCTCCTGAAGTCACCCAAGTTTATGCAGTAACTATCCACTACACCCATGTATTTGTTGACTAGACCACTAGTCCACTAGACTGCTCCACTAGCACTCCATGTTTACCTAACCAATGCCTCCTCAAGTTATTTACCTAATTAATTAATTGGGTGAGCTAATTAATTCACTGGGTGCCCCTGAGGAGGGGTTTGGGAACTGAAGTGGTGTTCGGAGGACACGATATTTCATCAGCATGTCAGCATCCTTAGTGGATCAGACCAGATCTCCCTTACCAAGGCCACAGGCTGTAGCTCCATCTGTAAGCACATTCCCAGGGGCTCTGGGATACGCAGTCCTGGGGCACCCATGGAACAGCCTCATGGCAGCACTACCTTTGTGAGCAAAGGTAGTGCCCTTATAATATGCCCGAATCACATCAGTTACTGGCTACTCTCAAAACGGCTCCATTCCAAGGTCCCCCCGCATCTCCAAACCCCTCACCTTATCCTGCAGGTAAAATTCATTTTGGCTAGAGAGCTTGAGAATCGCTCACTCTTGTACTTTCTTTTACATTTATGTATTATATATTATTTGTATTATTTTATATAGCTGTCTGTTATACAGATAATTTACTTGACCAAAACAAACTTAAAGAAACACCACCCTGAAATCTGTTCCCTAGTGTAGTACGTGGTCACGTGTAGTACCTGGTCACGTGTAGTACGTGGTCACGTGTGGCATATCACACAGTGCATATGAGGTGTGTGAGTGTAAGCGTATGTGTCGGAAGGGTAACAATGAATTCCTCAGACAGCTTCCTTACCCCCGCCACACAATCCCGACTCCTCCCACAACCCCCCTAGATGTTCAGTATCTAGAATGACTCGATGGATCAACGGAAAATGTGAAGGCCTATAGATGTGCTTCTGCCTGAATGCTCCAAGTCTGAGTCATGACCCGTAACTCCCAAACTGCACCATCAATTTACATGCCACTTACATGCCAATTTGCACAATCTTTCTCCACCAAGATATATAACTGTATTTCTTTGTGAATGTCTTAAAATGTCATTAATATTATTTATATGAAATGATTAATGGTCATTGTTGACACACCACTCACTTCATTTAACCCGTGTGTGGCATAGCAGTGGGCAGCTAATTCACCACTCAGGGAGCAGTACTTTGGTCAGGGTACCTCAGTGCTATCATGCTGCTCAGGGAATCAAACCAGCAACCTTTCAATCAAAATTGCACTTTCCTAACCCTCAGGCCACCACTGCCTGGTATCAAAATCTGAAACAGAGTACATATTCTAAGTATTTATATTCTACTTATCACTTTCAATTTTGCACCCTAACCAGCGTATTCTGACAGTAAGCACTTTCACAGACACCCATGGTATAACTAAGTAACTACCATGTAATGTCAAATGTACTCACACATGCAGACCTCATTGTGATTTTCTTTTGATCAAATGTTACTGCTACGTAAAATCTGTATAACGTTATAGTTGTTATAAAATTCGGGAATAAACATACTTTTATTATAATGCTTGAGTAGTTAAGGTTAGCATGCAAACAAATGCCAAAGCAATGTGACAGCAATGAATGCCCTGGATGGTCCCCCAATATCTAATCAGCATATCTCCCAAACCTCTATCTCTGGTCCTCTACAGTAGGCTTAGGTGTCCTACTGTCCATATGGGGGGGGGGGGGGGGTTTGCCCACAATAGATTTTACTGAATGAAGAAAAATCCCACAGTAAACTGAAAATATTATTGTTGTGTCCAGCAGGATGGAGAACATGTGAGCAGGTGTGATAAATTAACCATATAGGTTTTCATAAACACTTAAAGATCTCGAGGGATCTGAACGAGGGTAACGGAGGCGAGCGAAGCATGGGCTACACAGGACCGGGAGGTACATAAATATGTGAGTAACAAGGCGGGGACGGGAGGCAGCTGGGAGTGGTTAACACAAGGGCAGGGACGAGAGGCGAGACAGACGAGTGCCGGGCATGGCACTAGCAAGCCATGCTGGTGAGGAGACAGAAGGTCAGGCAGACATGCTGGGCAGGATATGACAATTACTGTGATATGGCCCAAGCCTACCCTACACACTCTCTCCACCTCTCCCAACTAAAAGCCCAACATTAGTTACTGTACAGTAAATTCCCCCACAATTCATTTTGCCAAGCTTCCCATGATACATTTCGCCAGCTGGCTACTGCACTGCTACCACTAAAACTGAGTTGGGGGAAGTTGACATAAGAAAAATTTATTATATAACTAACTTTTCTAACTTTATTTTAGAATATGAATAAAATCATAAAACCATGTCCTGTACTATGTTTATGGGAAGTTTGTAAAATATCCACAAAATGCTTTAAGATGTTTTCCTAGATGGAGCTACAGCCTCACTTTTCAGCCCCTGCTGCTGTGTGATGAGGAGGTGGGCATCTCCGGCCGCCTGTCACAGCAGTTTCAATTTTGGGGTTGTTTCTCCACAGGTTTATCAGATGTAGAATTTCAGCTTTAGATTTTTTAATGAGATTCATCACAGATCAAATAGAGTGAATAGAGTTATAAGATCAAATGCAGTTATCCTGGCCACAAGGTAAATCTTCTTGAATTACTGTTCCCTTTGCTGCCACTAAGTGGCTTTGTTTTAATTTTGGTGTGATTTTCTCAAAATTTTAAAAGGTCCAGATTTTCACCCATTAATTGCATCCGCAAAGGTTGAACAAGATCTGTTGAGTACTTTTTGAGTTACAGTATTACGCTGAGAATATTAACTGCCAAAACCTCCCTCTTTCATGATATTGAAGGATACTGATGCAGCTTATATTGGATCGTGTGCTTCCTTATCCTGATGCAACCTACTGTGGTAGTGACACCCTGATCCAGGGCATTGAGATGATTGGTGCAGGTGTATTTGCATGCTAATGATTTTGTTGGATATCATTGGGTTGCAGTTTGCTCTCAGTTACCTGCCCCTGGTGTTTCATTATGATCACACTGGTGGGAAACTATGTTCTGTTTTAGAAGTGATGGAAAATCCCCTGGGTGAAAGCCCGAGTTCTGCCATTTTTCCAGCTTGTACAGTAACCAAAGCACAAGCACATTCATACCAAGACATGGTTGACTTGTGTGATACCTCCGTGTGTGACGAATGACTGAAAGCCAGTGACAAAGGTGCTGATGCTCCCATATAGTCGGCTGTTACCAGGGAGGAGTTAATTAAGGCTCAGAAGGCTGATTCTCCTTTAGCTTATTATCTTTCTTTAGCTTATTTCAGTCAGTTTTCGGCAACAGTACCAAATAAACCCAGTCCCAGGCCCCTCTCTATTTCCTTGACATTGAGGCCCTGATGTGGAAGTGGGTTCCACCTGCATTGCTTGCCCCTTGGAGTGGAACGAGTGGTTCCTTCCCTTATAGACACTTGCCCATTTGTGAGTGCGCAAGATGCACGATGGCATCTTGAAACATTTCTGTTAGCCCAGCATTAAGAATGATGCTGTCTCGTATTGATTGTCACTTGTCACATGTGTCAAGTAACTGGAAAACCAAATAGAGTGGATCCTCTTTGAAGCCACATGTTGTTGGTAGAGCTCATGTGAAGTTCTGACTATGTTTGTATTACCGTTCAGTCTGACCAATGGTCTAAATTCAAAGAGGTCCTCACATAATTGCAGATTCGGCATCAAATGTCTATCACCAGCTATCCTGAGTCCCAGGGAGGGCTCCATCAACCCCTAAGAGGTATGTCGCGTACTTATTATTTTGTGTCTGATGAGGACTGGGATGAAGGAGTCCCTTTACTGCTTTTCGCTATTTGTAACCCTGTTCGAGGGTCCACTGGTTTTAGCCCTGCCGAATTTGCGGACCACTTAAGTTGCACTCTCGATCGCACACTGCTTGGGAATGTGCCCGAACATCTCTGACTGCATCTCAAAAGGACATCAGGTCCCGCTATGACCTAAAGGCAGTTGAACGCTCTTTTAAAGGTTGGGGAGGGCGTGTTGGTTTTATTTACATTGCCTAATTCTCGAACTACATGCTCTTTGCAGGCACAATTCTCTGGACCTTACATGGTTTTACATGAACTTGATACAGAGTATGTTTTGGCTACTCCTGATCAAAAGGGTTAGGGTTAGGGTTAGGGTTAGGGTGAACATGCTCAAACCGCACCACACCGGCTGAACCGCAAGGTGGATGCCGCACCTACGGTGCCCGGTTTGTCTTCGCCAGTTGTCCCAGTGTCCCCTTTGGAGAATTCCCCTGACCTTGACGACCTCCAGCCCGGTCCATGTCACGCGCTGCGCTCGTCTTCTGAATTCTGAAACTCATCTACTTCTGTCAGCTCAGCAAGACATCCAGTCCTTAGTAAGGAAATTTCCAGATCTATTTTCATGTATTTCATCCCGGACCAAGGTGCTGTGTCACGATATCGATGTTGGTGAACGTGCATGCATTACGCAGCATCCTTATCGTGTGAATCCCACACAAGCAGGTTCTGCTGTGAATAGAAACCAAGCACCTCACGGAAAATAGTCTGGCTGTTTTGGTGCCAAAACCAGACGGTACGTCCCAATTTTGCATGGATTATGGAAAAGTGACTGCAGTAACAAGATGATATGCACTTTCCCCTTCCACGAATAGAAGATTGCATTGACTAGATTAGTTCTGCCACTTAATTATATGAGTATGTTGCATCTCTTGAACTGATAATGGCTGTCCGCGCCTTCGAGATGTCAGCTTTCACAACACCGGACGCGGACGCGATTTATGTCTTTCGGGCTTAAAAATGCGCCTGCCACGTTTTAGTGACTAATGAATAGAGTCTTGGGTGGTGTCTCCAGCTGTGAAGATTATTTGGATGACATCGTGGTTTACACAGACACTTGGGAATTGTGTGCTGGAAGTTGTATTTGCGAAGTTGTGTGAGGCTTCCTTGGTCTTCAACTTGAGGACTTGGGAAACCTACTTAGGAAACTTGGGAACCTACTCGGGGAAAATCAGTTTGGTAAGACATGGTCAAGCCCATGCAGGCAATGGTGGAAGCCATAAATTTGTTCTCTGTGCCCCAGAACAAACGTCTTGGATAGTTTTTAGGCCTAGCTGGTTAATACCAGTGTTTTTGTAAGAACTTCTCTGACATGGTTTTATCCCTGACCAATATCAACTACTACTACTACTACTACTACCATTAATAAAATAATAATAATAATAATACACAGAATTTTACCTATATGTAGTATACCGTGTTGGCTGACAGGCAGATGGTGTAGTGGTTAAGGACACAACCATGTAGTTGAAAGATTGCTGGTTCGAGTCCCCAACCCACAAGTACCGCTGAGGTACCCTGAGCAAGATACTGTCCCCAAGCACTGCTCCCCGGGCATTCACATAGCTGCCCCCTGCTGTGTCGCGTTGTCACATGGGTTAAATGCAGAGGACACATTTCGTTGTTGCGTGCCGTGGTGCGTCAACAATGACAATTAATCACCTTCACTTAAATTTATAAAAAATCTTGGCATATTTAATAGGTTTCAGTTGTTTTTGTTGAATTAGGCATTAAAATACCCATAAAACAAATGAAATATCTACAAAGTAATCATTATGCTCTATAAACAATAGAATAGAGCCTTCATAAGGAGAATCACTGTGCTAAGTCTGGACCTCAACCCCATCAAGCACATTGGTGACGAGTTGGAAAATAAACTGGACAGATCTATTGTACATTTAAAAGAAAGCCTTTGGCTTGAGTTGCAGAAGGCATGGGATACCATTAGTGTTGAAGTTCTCGGGAAATATACTGAAACTATGCCAGAGAGATGTGCTGCTATACTTCCATATCTTCAAACGCAAAACAATTTTTTTTGTTTAATAATGGCCCTCGCTATTCATGCAACTGAGCGGAAATGCAGAGCAAAGGCTAGCTATCACCCGTATCGCGCGCTATGTACATGTGCCGTGGTTTCTCATGCCAGCGCACCACGCTTTTGCGCCTCATCTGTCATTTCCGTTGATCTGCTAGTTAAATTACCATCGGTCTGCGGAAATAAATTTTGCCACCACATTGCAGACAGAGGTTATGCATATTATATGTAAAATAATATATAAAGGGAGCTTATTAATTAACGAAAAAAAACACAGTCAAGTCAGCCGAAAGTAACAAACAAAAAAATTAATCAATCAAGAATTTAATGGAATGGAAAAACACAATAGCAAATCAATAAAATACAGGGATATTCCGCAGCAAATCGTCATGTGTTCACAGCCAACATATCACATTGCAGCCATCACTGCACCACAGACAAAAAATAAAATAAAATGTCATTAACCAGACCATGCACATTTCCGATGAAAACGTGAATTTCCGATGCATGTGATTCCCCTGTTTGGATCAGACGAGCTTTGTTCCATGCAATGCAAGCCTCGGTTCCAGTTACGAGCGGAGCAGCCGCTGCAGGAAGGCATGCCCGTTTGCTTCTCCTGCAAGCCGCACAATATTTTAGTGTAAGCGCATCCATCTGCCTGCCCCAAATAGCACCACGCATATTTGCTAAGTTACCCTAAATTCTCATGGGTATTACGAATTACAGACAAAATTGTTCCGGTCTTAATGTACGCCCTCCATACAAATGAATTCATCATTAAAACAGCCTGGGGCTAAACCAGCACCGAGAACAGCTCCCGTTACAGCCCACAGTGACTGTTCACCATGCGTGTTATAAAAAAGGAGCTGCATTTTCATCCTGCCATGTCGAACGCTGTTGACCAGCCATCTGTGGCAAATGCCCGCAATTGTGGCGTGATTTAAACGTATTTGACAAGACTCCACTCCCTGCCGGACTAAGATACTATACGATCGGGTGTCGTTTCTTGTTGACTACGGCTGCGGCAGGAAAATATATCACATTCACCGAAAACAAGGCAGATCTGCTGCGCAGCTCGGAGCCCGTCTGCGCCCCACACCGCGGGGCGACTGCTGCACCAAATAGCGGCGATGCATGCTTTTATCCTAACTGGTATCGGTCCTAACAGGGGACGGTGAGTACCGGGACGCCGCGACCGAAGAGCAATGCACAGCCTGGTCCATTTCTCTCTCTAATATTACCCAGATTTCCTTAGCCAATTTAATATGCGCATTTTTGCATTACTACTCATGCCTTGTGGATGGGGATGGGGGGGGGGGGGGGGGGGGGGGGTGGGGGGGTGGTTTAATCAGTTTTTGTGGATTAGAATCTTTTTTTTTCTTCTGGGTGGCATTTTTTTCTTTTAATGCAGCTGTTTT
>JAODKM010000038.1:2983834-3005576 GCA_026780845.1 Petrocephalus sullivani
CATTGAAGCAACTGCCATGTGATTGGTTGATTAGATAATTGCATTAATGAGAAATTGAACAGGTGTTCCTAATAATTCTTTAGGTGAGTGTATAACTGTGAAACCAGTTATACAAAAGCATGTGTTTTTGCAACTCATGACCAGAGAGTGCAAGGGTTTCAGTTGAGAACACATTCTTATTATAACATCTGAGCAAAAACATACAATGTACTGTTATTGTTTACAAAAGCTTAATTTCTGTAGGTAGCTTGTTGTTGTAGTTTGCAGGAATTCATGTATCATTTCATGCAGGTTGGAAATTGTAGCACCTAGGCAGTGTTTGTCCAGTCATTCTGCTGTCGAAATTACTGTATTGTTTATCAATAAAATTAACTAACTGGTCATTTTATATAAGTACAGTACAATCCCTTTTAACCGGCCACCTTTGGACTGGACCCATGGCTGGTTACCGTTTTGGCCGGTAAATCCGACGCATACCTACGTACACCGACTGGACAGATTTTTATCAGACTCCATTTTCAAACAGAAATCCTCGATGGAACGCCTGTCGTTTACTGTGCTTTTCCCAACACCAAGTTCGGCACAAATTTTCGCCGCGGATTCTCCATTATCCAACCACTTTAGCGCCTTAAGACGCGTATCCATTGAAACTACAGTTCGTTTACGTTTTGTACTCATCGTAAACGAAGGGAAACGGTTTGGTAAAAAAAAATCTGAAAATACTCCGCCCCCCCTCTCCAATTTAAATTCCGAGAATGTTTGTTTCAGTCATACAAAAGTTGCACTCTTTTATTCGTTCCATGTATTGCAACGTACTCTTTTTAACTCCAAATCGTTGTTTTATTACCACCTCCACAAATTGATTCGTGGAAAATTCGTAAAGGAATATGTAAAGGGAAATCACTCTGAGCATAGGAGCCCTCTCACCCTCCAGGAAAGAAGGAAGTACATGCATATAATGTCTTGCCAATTACGCCTGTCCATCAGTGTGTCATTGTGGGTTCTGACCATCCATGCCATTTGCCTACCCACATGTCCGGATGATGCCCTGGGTGGGCACCATCTGAGCTGGAGTCCTAGTCCAGTCCCAAGAATGGGGTGACATTGTAGAGATGGACTACGACCTTGATCATCATCGGGGTGACCTTCAAGGGCCGGCATGGAGGACTGATGTATTCACTCATGTGTTTATTGTTGGACTCTGGCTTGCTCCCAACAAGCCCTCACTCTGAGCAAGCATGCTCACTCTTTCATTTTCTGTAATGTTAGCATGCCCAGGGGGGTTGGGCAGCCAGTTGACTTTGGACCCCCAGAGGTTTTTTTTCTCCCTGCTTGGGAGTTTTTGGTTCCTCTCCTCTGTTGTCAATTGGCTTTTTCTTTCTTTCCTGTTCTGTCTTTCTTTAATTCTATGTATTCATTTTATATGTATATAAATGTATTCATTTTATATGTATATCAATGTATTCTAACACACCCATGCAAAGCGCCCTGGGACAACACTGTTGTGAAGCGCGCTATATAAAAATAAGCTGAATTGAATATAATATAAAAAGAAAAAATAAATATGTTTCTTTTTATTTTAACAGGCCGGTTAATGTGAGGCCAGTTAAGAGGGATTGTACTGTAGCACAAAACTGAACCCCTGAGCAATGAATAAAAGATATGGCCCAAAGAGTCATCATCCGCCCTTTGTCATGCATCCGATTGGATTTATGTACTATGGCAAGGAGACCGTTGTCTATAGTATTGGGTTGCTGTCTAATGGGAATGTAGGTCTGGGGATTGTTCTGAATGCTGCTATAAAGCCCGAAGAGTATGCGGATGTTTTTCAGGATAAGACACACCCTTCTGTGGAAGCACTGTTCTCTCAGGACACTCCAGTAGTCCAAGAGGACAATGGCCCTATGCACACTTCTAAACAAATTCACAAGTGGCTTCGCTAACACAAAGCCGTCACGCCCTGCCCATCTTGAACTTGAACTTGAATTGAACTTCGTCATTCAGACCTTGCAGCAAGGAGTGCAGAGACATGGACAAGATAAGACAGGTGCACGCTGTGCAACATCAGATAGACCTAATGGATAGCATACAGACAAAGTACATGCACAGCACAATAAACTGACTGAGATTAAAGATAATGTTCCACATTATAAAGAATGTTGCTTGTTACATTTCACGTTGTTTATCTATTGGGGTTCTTCCTGTAGCCCACCACACTACGGAGTTCGTTGCTAATCATTTTTGTGTTTGTTGTTTTTGCGCTTGTCACGTTAGGTTACGCTTTGCCACGTTATGCCCAGAAATGGCTCAGAAAAGATTTTCGTACAGTGCTGAATTCAAGTTAACAGTGATCCAGCTTGCAAAAGTGAATGTAAATCATACTGCTGAATGTTAGTGATTAATAAATATGAATATATTGAATGAAAAATATGAATGAATAATGAATAAAACTTGAGTTTAATAACTATGTAATAAAATGTTTTTTTTCCAAATTTCCAAAATCAGGGTGCATCTTATACATGGGAGCCTCTTATACATGGAGAAATACGGTATGTGTTCGACCTATCTGTGTGTGTGTTCAGGAACTCATCCGTAATATTAGCCCCACATTAGTTAGCATGTTGTATGTTAGAGTTCCGTAATCTGATGACCTGTGGGTAGAAACTCCTATGGAGTCTGGCAGTCTTACACCACACACTATGGTAGTGTTCGCCCAAGGGCAAAAGGATGAACAATCCATGGGCTGGGTGGGTGCGGTCTCTGACTCTCTTGGTAACTCTCCTAAGGCAGTGTGACAAGTATAGATGATGGATGTTTTTCTCAGCCATCCTACTCTCTGTAGGGATTTCTGGTCCAAAGCAATGCAGCTGCTATGCCAGACAGTCAGCCTGCTGGTCAAGACGCTTTCTACAGCCCCTCTGTAGAATGTCATGAGGTCAGGCGGGGGGGGGGGGAGGTTCGATCTCCTCACCTATCGTAGGAAGAGACTATTGGAACTGTTCAATCCCTGAACAGTCCTGAACAATCCTCTTATACTAAACTAGCGAGGGAGCACACGATGGGCTGCTGGGGTGATCCACACGTGGGCTGAGATGAATGAGCAACAGGTGTGGCTCACTCTAAGGAGAGAACAAGGGGGCAGGAAAGCAGGGCGTGAAAATGACAGACGATGTGAAATTCTAACGCAACCAATAGTCATGACATTACATATCGTATAAACTGCAAAATGCGTTTTACTTTACTTAAGGGTCAAAAAAAGTATGTACCTTCTGTTTCACAGCTGGCTTTACATGTCAAATTATGACGCTTTATGTCACTCAGACAAACTAAAGTTTAGAGTCAGTCGTATAACCTTTTATGTCACTTGAATGAAAAAAGTCTCATAACACAACCTTATGTCAGCATAAACCTATGACAGTCGATATAGGTGATATGTCAACTTGACACGAGTTCCCAATGTCAGCATTTAAGACAATCAAAGTTGAAACAGACCTTTATAAATGCTTTTGATAAGTAATGTTGGTGTCATGTAGAGCACCCTTATGTAAAGTGTTACACCTTTGTTTCACCTTGGCTTGTGTCCACTGTGGTCCTCGTCTGTGTTTCTGTCCTGGCGGTTTCTCCACCCGCCTGCGTTGTCATGGTGTGTGTTGTGTTGGATGTCCCACTTGCTGTCCTGGTCTTGCCTAGACCTGTTTCGATTAGTATCCCTCTGGTGTCCCTGGTGTGGTATGTTCCGTCCAGTCCTGTCCTGTCTGGTTCCTTCGTATCACGGGCCTATACCTTCAATGGCATCGGTGTTCACCCCACTTTGGAAATCAGTGACTCAGCCAATGGTCTCTGAAGATAAGGAGGGGAAAAAATATCCTTTTCCCTTCAGTTCAGTGTGCATGTACAGTTTAGCATGCCGGCATCGCGCTTCTGTCATTTTTGCATTAATTAAAACATTCGTTCTGTATATAGCTTGATTATAACCTGTATAGGCTTCATTTTCACTTCCATATCTTGTCCAATCCATGTGTTTTTGTTTAAATCTGTATTGAATGTGTCTGCTTGTTTGTGCATTGTTTATACAGTATGTTGTTTGTACTTTTGCGTATGTTTTCACTTGACTGGTGTGCTGCTGAATTACGTTTTGCTGCTCTATGAACAGTGACAATAAAGATTCTATTCCAGTATTGTCTTTTTGATTTTTAGTATCCTCTAAGTATCTTCTCAAATGGTAGATAACATAAGATTAAATTCACTATCTTTAATGATAGGTGCCCTGCATTATAGGTCAAACTACTGAACCAAGAAAAATCTACATGCCCATAGATCAAGCAGGCAAAATCAAGGTTATGAAGATATGAACACTGATTCGACAGCCTTTATGAAGCTGCTTTGCTACACAATGAATGATGATGTAAAGTCAGCTGTGAATACTTTCATAAAGAGGGTTACACATGGCCACAATGAACAGCAGCACAACTTCACATCTCCAGAGTCTGGTGGTATGTATCTTATCTCTGGTTCTACCTGTGCAGAGCTTATATTCTTCCTGAGTCTGTGGTGGATTTCTGTCTTGTCTCTGCTTCTAAGAAACGGCAAATAGTATAATAATAATTATTATTGATGAAGAAAGTTAGAAACGTGTTCATGAACTGTCCGATACAGCTGGCTCGCATCAAACATTGTTGAATTCGATATTTGAAAATACTGTACGGTTGTTTTTCCAAACGCGTTTTTTTTTTCTTTAGAATTTAGAGCCATCCTGCGACCCGTATGACGCTGAGTCTGAGTTGACGTGTGTCTTTTGGCTACACAGTTATCAATAGCTAGCTACGTAAATAGTAAAGCGAATTTCGTATATATTATTGTATTTTTGTTATACTTAAAATTGCAATGGCAGCCGACTGGGAAGAAATAAGACGTTTAGCAGCAGATTTTCAGAGAGCGCAGTTTGCAGATACAGTTCAGAGGTAACTGCATTGCGATATGGCTAGTTGGCTAACTGGGAACAACTTTCGGCTTGACTGTACATATATTATATTATATATTATATATTATGTGATTTTGTCTCCCCCAACATCCCGTTCGTTCCGTTACATTTCCCATCTAACAGGAGGTATTGTGTGTGATTTGTATTTATTCTAGCAATTTGCCCGGATTAGCCATATAGCGACTTGACCTGTTTGCTGAGGAGATCGCTTGTATGTTTTTAATACATTTTCGACCCCACAAAGTTGGGCTGATGCTAGTAATGTATGGAAGATGACTGATGTGGGTCGTAGTTAGGGTTGCCACCTTTCATGCAAAAAATAAAGGACGCCTACCATAGTGGGGACTTGCCACGATGTACCAAATGATGCACCAGTGGTGGTAAATCAACTTCAAAACCAAATCAAAAATCAAAACCGTATTGAATAAAAAAGGGACGTACAATTTTACTGTCAAAAACGGGACGATTCCGTATTTTAAGGGACGGGTGGCAACCTTAGTCGTCGTATAAGGCTGACTTGTAGGCTAAGGCAAGAGGCCTATTGAAGGACGTGGCCGTAAGATCTTATTTATTATGTGCAGCTGACAAGTGATGGCTTCAGGTCTGGTACAGTACAGATGAATATTAAGTATGGAGGAAGGGATGGTGTTTAGCAGTTTACATAGTAGTTAGTGCTTCTATAGCCTTGATTTACTAATACTGTACGCACTACCACCAGTGAGATTATACCACCTACTACCACAATAACTACTTGCACAGTAACAACTAGCCCAGTTGTATGAATACTGTTGATCTACTGCTGCTGGTTTATTTGCTGCAGTGACTGTAGTCTGCAGTCAAAACTACAACCACCATTGAATGAATTAGTTGTAGTATTACTAATTGTAAGTAAACACCATCACCATTGTTAGTATTACAGATGCTTTGAGTAAATAGTCTTGGGAAGGGCACTGAAGAAAAACAAATGTGTGTGTATTATATGTATGTATAGTACCGATTATTCCTTCTTTTACTATTTTGTCCGCTAACATGGCACAGCTATAAAGCTGTATTGTCAATGGCAAAACAGTACTAGCAGTAATAATGTTTTGACAAAGATCTTAGATAGATGGTGAAAAAATCTGTTTTCATTATACTTGCTTAAATTTATATATGCAAATGAAATGGCCTGCATGCTCGTTGCCCGTGTCTGCGATTGGAAGTTCAATAGTTAAAGCCCCAGCAGAGGAAACCAGAGGATCCGGTGTCAAACCTGCACACACACACACACTGCCTGCAATTCTAGGCTTGCACATATGCAGTTATCACCTCGAAGGACCGTGACAGCCAGCTGGGCTAAGACGATCAAAGTCGCTAAAACATTTTTTATGTCATAGCAAATAAAACTTAACAGGCTTTGCAATTTTAATGACGGTTCCTTTTCAATAAACATTATCTAGTATATGTTTAAAAAAGGTCAAAAGTTTACCACCTCTGCGTGTGCATGAGCTCTGCATGTGCTGTCTGGGCCAGTCATAATCATTCTTAATGTTTGGCGCACTCATAGTCTTTTCTACTTCAAATTATAACTTTTTCCAGTATCATTCAATCCTACCTTGTTAAAAAAAATACAGCTACTTCCAGATTACAATACAGATTACAGATTTGGTGTTACAATATTTCGACTTTACGATGGGTATTCCCATAGCATATTTATTTAATAAATTACATGAGATATTCAGCAGTTTATTATGAAATAGTCAAACTAATGACAAAGATAGGCTAGTCTACTCGAAGAGGCTAAGTGTTATATATCTATAGCTAGCCATGCATTATTGGGCATTCTGGATCAGTTGCATTTGCAATACTGACAGATAACTGCATTTTCATTCACTTTAAATGTGAATTTTTGGTCTTTATTTGGACTTGCATCTTCTATGTGTCATCTCCTTCCGCCATACTGCAGAGTAACCAAATTTTAATCGATGCATTTGGTGGCGGGATTGGCACTCCAACCGCCAGAAAAACGTACCTCCTCCTCCTTTGGAAAAAAAAGTTGAGCAATCAAGTTCAATCAAATAAATGAGCCGATGATGAAATTTAGCAAATAAACAAAATGCCTGTGGTGTGCCTAAGAAGAGGTTTGGCAAGCAAGGCAGTGTTCCAACAAGATCATAACATTTTCCAAGACCAGGAGAAATTCTTGTTATTTTGTTTGTTTGTCCCCCCCCAGAACAAATATATGCTGACTGTCCCGATAAATATTTGTAATTTATGCAGCATCACAGAACAAACTCCCATAATGACTCGACTCTTTGGTTTGAAGTATTTCATGAATTGTAACGTAACTCGAAATCTGTTGCATATGAATTGTAACATTAAAGTTTCAGATGACTGGAGTGACTTTCCAGGTTTGGTGACTATCTCTAGCCATAATTCAGACTGGTAAATCCTAACCAAGTTGATGCGTTTTATTGTAGTTTATATTTAACTGGATTCTGCAGTCTGTTATTCCCAATTCTTTCTTGTCAAATTTCTTCAGGTTATCTGAGCGGAATTGCATTGAGATTGTTTCCAAGTTAATTTTGGATAAGCAGCTGGACGTCGTTCATACGCTGGACGGGAAGGAATACATCACACCAGCTCAGATCAGCAGAGAGATTCGTGATGAGCTCTATGTCCGTGGAGGTTTGTCTTTGTTATCGACACTTGGCACACCAAGATCAAGTGTGAAATGGCTTTCACATTAAAACTTGTACTTAGAAGCCAGTGACAGACCATCTTCACTGTACTATTGGTCAGTTTAGAAGTGTTTAAACAGCCCCCAAGGGCTGGTGTCTGGTGCTAATGGAATTTTTAAAATGTTGTGATGTAATTTGCCCGTTTTCTCTACAATGTTCCTTCTGGTGAAATACTTTGTGTCTTTTTTTTCCCCCATATTTTTTTTTAACCAAGGTCGGGTGAATATTGTGGACCTACAGCAGGTCAGTAGTCCCCCAACACAGATAATTTCTTCATCTGGTGTTCTACACCAAATAGATGCTTTATCATCACATGATCTGCTCTGCTCTGGTTTAATATATTATACTGGCAAACATTGGCTTTTGTCAGACATCTGTAACTAAGCAACAGCGTAAGGTAATTGTAAACTGTTTGGGGGAAGATATGGTTGTCTTATTTAAAATGTCATCTAATTTTAAAGCCAAGTTACCTATCTTGTCTGACCAGGAGGGGAAACTTATCGCATGTCTCTCTTTGCAGGTTATTAATGTTGATCTGGTCCATGTTGAAAGCAGAGCCAATGATATAGCAAAGTCTGACAAAAACACCCAGCTGATTCTGGGGCAGCTTATTGATGAGTAAGTGCGCAGCACGACACTAGACATCTGTATCAGTGCTAAATACCACATCTGTATCAGTGCCAAATACAACATCTGTATCAGTGCCAAATACCACATCTGTATCAGCGACCAATGCCACATCTGTATCAGTGCCAAATACCACATCTATATCAGTGCCAAATACCACATCTGTATCAGCGACCAATGCCACATCTGTATCAGTGCCAAATGCCACATCTGTATCAGTGCCAAATGCCACATCTGTGTCAGCGCCAAATGCCACATCTGTGTCAGCGCCCAATTCCCCATCTGTGTCAGCGCCCAATGCCACATCTGTGTCAGCGCCAAATGCCACATCTGTGTCAGCGCCAAATGCCACATCTGTGTCAGCGCCCAATGCCACATCTGTGTCAGCGCCCAATTCCCCATCTGTGTCAGCGCCCAATGCCACATCTGTGTCAGTGCCAAATTCCACATCTGTGTCAGCGCCAAATGCCACATCTGTGTCAGCGCCAAATGCCACATCTGTATCAGCGCCAAATGCCACATCTGTGTCAGTGCCAAATACCAGTCCTTCCAAAGTTTTGAGTGTATTTAAATGGTGTTGTATCCAGGTGGTGTGTGCTTCTGCTTAGCCTTGTGTCTATGTTCAAAAGGTCACCAGTTCAACTCCCTTAAGCAGGACCCTAAACCCTGAAGACTGCTCGTGTCACGCCAGATTAATGACTGGCCCCTGGCTACATTTTCACCTGTATATGCATTTATCTCACTGCAAAGCGGAATGGGATATACAGACACTGAAGAATTCCTACTGTAGCCGCTCATTACATATTGACAGTGATCTCAGGATGGAAAGTCAAATATTTCGCTGATTTCTTTTTGGATTCACGAAAAACTTATTATGGTCCATTCTACCGCATCTGTTTTGGATGGGATGTGTGGCTTGAACGGTGACGAGCTACGAATTGCAAGGCATGTTATGCAGACTGTCAGCGTGGCCTGTCTGTGTGCTTACCAGGACGTACCTGGACCGGCTGGCGGAGGAGGTTAATGACAAGCTGCAGGAGGCCGGTCAGGTCCATGTTGCCGAACTCTGCAAAACCTATGACCTTCCTGGGGACTTCGTGACTGAGGTGCTTTGCAGGCAGACGACTTCGCGTGCAAGAGCGTACACTTCCTTAAAACACTTCCTCCCATTGCCAACATGCGCCACAGTGCAAACCGTATTTCTGGCGGCCCTTATCCATTAACAGCATCACATTTTTTCCACGGCTCTGCTCCGGGTTTAGCTGGTGTTTGCCTCGGGTTTTTCGCAGTTTTTATATGTGCATGACAGCAATTGCAAAAAGACTTCTGCATGTCCTGCATGGGAGCTGAGATGGTATTAAGAGCAGCCCGCCCCCCCCCCCCCAACCCTGAGATGAGAGTTGCCCAGGCGACAGGCTGTTTGGTACATTCCGCGTCATGCAGGAGTGACCATCTGCCAGCCTGTGCTTGCAGGCAACACTGCAGCAGCATCTGGGAATGGCCAGACAGGCGCGCTTAAAAAGCCTCGCCGCCGCGGCGCTCCCTGCTCGCTGTGGGAGTAATGCGTCTGAGCGCCTCTGACAGTGGAGCTTTAAGTCAAGCATCAAACACATTTTTTTTTTTTTTAAATAAAGGGAGGCATGATTTGTTTATGTACATTTCACTGTTGCGGTGGAATGCTTAGAAAACCAATCTCAGAAAGACCGTACATATTGGCAGATATTGTAACACGTCATGCGGCATTTCCGCAGTTTGGGAATGATTCATCTCTCCCCCCCCCTGCCCTGCAGCTCATCCCGCCTGATATTTTAATCCATAGGTGTTATCCCAGCGTCTTGGCAGGATAATCCGAGGCCAGATGGACGAGTATAACCGGGGAGTGATATTCACCCAGGCGTTCCTGGCTCGCCACAGAGCTCGGATATGTGGCCTCTTCAGTGCAATGACTCGGTAGGTCCCACTCGCCACCACCAGCGTGGGTCTCTGCTACAACAACCCCTCACATATTATTGCTGCATAATGGGCTTGTAAAAATGATCTGTTTGCACTGTCAGGAGTCGTGACCTCGGTTCATCAGTTATGGTTTTTTCTTTTTTTTTATCACACGCTTCTCATTTCTCAGTAAAATGTTTTTTTTTTTATATTTAAAGGAAATGTAGCTTTGATTGCATAATATTTCAATTTTAAAAATACCTCAGAACTTTTTTTTTGTAGCCTTGACTGGATCTCCGGGTTATATTGCTTTGATAGCAAAATTTTAATGATTGTGACCACATAGGCATATGTTAGTAGTTTTTGGTTACCTTCAGGTAGCTGTAGCTGTAAAACCCAAGAAGATCAATTTCCCTCCCGCCTTTTACTCCAGTAATACAATTCCTTTCGTCCTTGATCAGGCTTCCAGTATACACTCACCATGTCTTTGTATAGGCCAACACAACTAAATCATCTGATAAACCTCTATGGGTTCCAGGAACATCTGCTCTATTGTAAGTAGATCTTTGTTACCCTTGCGTTAAGTCCCACCAAGCGCCATTTGTCACCCTCTTTCAGTGTGTTCATGGTCCTCATGGCAGGCTGTGCTCTACCGGTGAATCATGTTAACATTTTCCAGAATAATGGCTCTTTTCCACTGGCATACGGGAAACGACCAGTACCCAAGCCGTACCGAGAACAGCGACTAGTTACAGCGCGGTTCTGTTTTCCACTGTAGAAGTTCTGAGTTTTGCTTTGCCCAGCAGACTGAAATTTAGCCGGATAGAAGTGTCACTTTAAAAAAAAATAGCCAGCTGTGTACTTATGTTGGGGGCACTTTCACAGCACACTGGACAACATGGTGTAGCTACCCCATCTACAGTAATTTCTAGGATGTGTGCATAAATGACCGCGTCACTACACAACACCTATACACTTTGAATAGATATTTTCCATACGAGGCCCAGTTTCAGTAGGGCTGCTGCAATTTATTGACGTAGTCGATGGTGTCAACGTTGAAAATGTGCCGACATCAATATTTAAAATCAACGCATCTTTTTTATAAAAATGATTATTTTAATGAAATTACCTTTACAATTTCTAAAATGGGTCACTTCACTATAATAAAAGTGAATCATGTGAGTTTTTCCACTCACAACAACAGTGGTTTTACACTGTGCAGAGTTTCGACGGCATACCACAGCGGCTCTGGTACTATGCACGTGTGTGTTGGGCTTGTTGGGACCAGTGTTATTGTAAACTAAAACTTTTGTAAAACGAAAACCAGCACTAATGAAAATTTGTGAACTCAAATTCAAGTGAAAACTTTATATACGAAAAATATTGACTTTTATCAGTAAAAACCTGCCACACCACCGGCATCTTTTCACCTCGTTTAGCCACAGTATCTCCACTTTTAAAATTTGTTGTGGTTGCTGAGCTGTCCCTTTCCTTACCGTTCTTCAGCTGTCCTGGAGGAGCTGGTGAACAGAGGCCGCCTGAAAGGCTCCGTGGTTGGCGGCCGGCAAGATAAGGCCGTCTTTATCCCTGACATCTACTCCAAGACGCAGAACAGCTGGGTTGATTCCTTCCTGGAGCAGAACAGATATTTGGGTACATGAGATTGAGATTGAGATTTTTATTTGCCATTTGTGCATAGGAACCCACGTTCCAGGCACATTGGAATTCTTGTGCAGAACTCTCTGAGTCAAGTGGGTATTTACAAAAAAAGATGGTAATACCTACATTCTGCCGAAACCGTGCATTTGGCTGCTGACTGCCCGGAGCGATGACCGGTGACTGTGATGTTCAAAACACTAAAGCTCACTGCAGTACCCAGGGGTGGTAAAAGTAGTGATACTTGTAGTAAATTTAAATTAGTCAGACAGAGCCGTGTTGTACGGTGCATCGACGTATTATGCCTATTGTTAGTGGTGGCAGCAAATAGAATAGAATAGAATGCATGAACGTGTACGTTTGTCTTTGTGTGATATAAATGTACTTGCTTTTTACATGTGAGTACACAGAGCGTGCAAACGCTGAATCTGTGGGCAGAAGGAGGCTGGTTCAGTCCCCACTGTATGCTGAGTGATTCTGCCATTGTGCTCTTGAGCAATTGCTTCAGGAACTCTGTCTGCCCCGACTTCCTCAATTGTCTGTTACTCTGCATAAATGCATCCGCTAAATAACTATACAATACGTCTAGTTCAACTAATTAATCCAAAGGGCCTTAAGATGTTTCTGATTTGCTTTTGTTTATGCACCTAAATGCTCATTAAAGTGTGTTTGAGAAAGCACTTTTCTCTAGGATGCCATGTTAAGGGTTCCTTACAGTTTGTTGAGGCCGCAGAGCTTAACAGGTCCTAGAGCAATATGTGATTAAGGGCCTTGCTCAAGTGCCTGGTGAAATCGCACCTCTGACCCTGAGATTTGAACCAGGGGCCTTTAGATCACGTGCTGTTCTGTAAACCCAGCACTGGCCCGCATGCTTCTGAGATGTGGCTTGCTCTGGGTCCGCACGCAGAATTCGATGCTTTGACCAGGCTCGGCATCCCAGATCCGGTCAGCTACATTAAGAAACGCTTCAGGGGGAGGAAGCTGCTGTTTCTGCAGGCCTCCTGCGTGGCCCAGGCCATCGTTCAGCAAGTGGAGGCTTCTGTCGAAGAGGCCGTCAACTCTGGCACTTGGATTGACGTGCAGGTTTGTCCCTGAGACCCGACCAGATGGGACTGATGACATATCTGGCTTTTTTCACGTGTTTCCATTTTCTTTATAAAGGCAGAGTTGGCAGTAAACACAGTTAGAACTCTATAGATGCTCTTAATCCGTAGTGTAAACAAAGCCAGCTGTGGGTGCTGAATGTCGCTGGTCTGCCTCCTCGCCGCCCCCATCCAGCCCCTGCTGCCCAGCTGTCTGTCCTCGGAGGACGTCGGCATCTTGGTGAACGAAGTCATGAGAGCCGCAAATGTGCATTCCTCGGCCCGGGTCCTGTGCGACACCGTGGTGGTTAGTGAGAAGTTTATCAGCAGCTGCCTAAAGCTCTTTGAGCAGTCCATGCAGCAGAAGGCCCTGAAGGTGAGCCTACCCACCCCCGTTACCATGCCAACCATTTGGGGATGAAAATGTCACGTCAATGTTTGTATTGCTATCCCCCACTGGACCATTTTCCTGCTTCTCGGACGAGTGTGAGAGCACTTCCCTAGCATTTTTCTTAAATTTTTGCCGTGTGAATTGGTTACATAAGGCTGCCGTGTAAGTCTTCCTACTTAAGAACTTGTGGAATTTGTAATGAAGTGGTAAGTATTTTTAATAGTTTTGTTTTTATGTAATTGCATCAGCATTCCTGTTACAGTCAGCAATGAAAGCAGTCTCTGTCGGGCTCGCGTTCTGAATACGGGGTTTTGCCTTGCCGGCCTCGTCAGGAAATCAAGAACAACCCGGTGTTCCTGATATCCGAAGATGACCTGAAGCAGAGCCCCGCTCTGGCCGACACGGCCCCCCCGGGCAAGAAAGACAAGAAGGAGGAGAGGAGGAAGAAAGCGGCAGGTCCGGTAACCCTGCCGTTTGGTGCTGTGCGCGGGGGATGCTTGGGACAGGCGGGTAGATTACTGGCATGCTGATAGAAAATAATCTGAAGATTCTGGACAGGGGTGAACAAAAGTTTAAGGGTGATGAGCAGGAAGGCCTGCGGCGAGCGGCCCCGGCCGTCGGCTGCTTCCTGTCGGTTTTTTCGTGGACTGTCATGTGGGCTGTCTATTATTAAGCTGTTTAGTTCCTCTTGGTGTGAAATGCCCCTTCTGCCGTGTGCCAAAAGAGGGCAGCGGGAGCATGAAAGGGGGAGGTGGCGGCAACGCCAGGGAAGTCCGGATCCGGAAAACCAAGAAGAAAGGCAGGAGAGACGAGGACAGCGACGAGGAGGCGCCGATGACCCCACAGGGTAGGGCGTGGGGTCTGGGCCTGCCGCTCGCTGTCGCTTATGACTGCCGTCATTCTCGAACGTTACCCCGTGCGCTGTGCCTGATAACTGCCAGGACCTGTGGAATGGTGTAATGCCCCTGATCTTAATTACAGAGCTAAATTATATCCCCCCCCCCCCCCCCGCAAAGGCCGAAACAAACAAGCCGAAGTCCCGTTCATGTGCCAGAAGGAGGTGGTGGCTGTCCTAGAGGAGCATGTGTGCGACTGCCCTGAGGAGATGATCCCGGAGCTCGCTGAGCAGATACTGAGGTCTGGGCTTCATTTTCTCTCGCGTGATACAGCCGTGCAGCCAGGGGGCGCTCAGCTCATAATCCCTGTGTCGTGCCACACGGCAGGCCGCTCACCAGGCTGTACCAGGAAGTCCTGCGGGCCGCCTTCTTATCGTCGTCCGGCACCGGCGCCGGGGCGGGCCGGAAGCAGACCGTCAAGGAGCTGCAGGAGGAGATCAGCAACCTGTACAGCAACATCAGGCTCTTCGAGAAGGGGGCTAGGCTGTTCCCCGGTAGAAACGCCGCCATTTTGAATAAATCTGCTCACTGCTGACATCAGTGGCACTTTTAAAATGAAAGCCAAGGTGTCCCATGTATTCTTGTCTAAAATGTATCAGGGCTGGCCGATCAGTTAATAGACCAAATGTAATCCAGGGTTGTTCATATATTTCTGGGATATATAGAATGGTGTATTTTCTTCAGTGCCCAGTTTTATACTAATGATTGGAAAAAGGCATTTGTTTGCATAAAAGGTGCATATATAAGGCAATGCCATAATCTGTGATTATACAGTCACAGCATAAGGAGAAGCTCATACACAAGCCTTATAATAATAAGGTGCAAAGGGAACAACAGAGGGACACAGGCACAGATTGTCAGAGGTCTAAATGTGGCTCCTGTAGGCTTGATAAATATCTGTGAAAGGAAAAATGTTGCGTTGTGTTTTGTGAACACCTGCAAATACAGTGCGGTTTCACGTCATTGGCATTATATTTTATTTATGTATTTGTTCCGTAGGTTTCGCCCTTTTCTGTGCTTTAAGGTGTAGGGTTACAGTTGGTGCTTTATTTAAGATCGAGTTACTGTCCCCCCACCCCTCCAGATGAAACCCAGGCCAGTATCGCCAAACACGTCCTGAAGACTGTGTGCACAGACGTAACCAACGTCCTCCTGAACTTCGCTGCGGCCGAGTTCATGACCGCCGTGGAGTCCCCCAGCTCCATCACGAATGAAGTGAGGATAAAAATCTTGGGGAAACTGCCAGAGGACACCAAGGTGCCACTGATGAAGCTACATAACACCTTGAACGGAAAGGTGAGTGTCTCTGCCCCCGTTACGGGGCGCATTTGTGATAAAATAGTGATGAAAAATTTTATTGTAATTTGTCGTATTGCAAAAGTCTTAGGCAGTCAAAAGAAATGTTTAAAGCTATTTATCTGGATAGTAAGGGCACTTTGGCTCAGGAAAAAAAACACAATTTAGCATTAGAACATGTGCTAAAGTAACACAAATTAAGGGTAATGCAGTAAAAACTACTCCAAAAAGTTCCTGATATCCTGCTGGATGGCTAGAAGAACATCGCTTCAGCTCCTAAACCTTATTCCAGAGACACCTCAGCCATCTCATGTATTGGTTTCACCACCAGATCACATAATTGATTAATAAAATAAGTTTAAAAAGTTAAAAAGGTTGATTACCTATATGAGGCGGCTAAGCTAATACTCTTTGACAGACATAATCTGTCATAATCTTATACAAAGATAAACACGAAGATAAATTAAGCATCATTTTCTTTGGCTTTTGCATAGTGCTGTATGCTAAGCAAACTATCAGTATTTACATCTGTTTAAGGCAGACAAGCACCCAGATGGGTGTACGTGCAGTTGACCAGCAAGTAGCACCTTGAGGAAGCAGGCTAAGGCTACACACAGAGCAGCACAAATAGCAGAAAGATTGCCACTGATCGCTGACAGTCAATGCCAGATGCACACATGCTTGAGTGTGTCTGGGGGTGTTGGACAGCTTGATATCATCATTAATCCACGTTTATAAAAATGTAAATATCCCATATAGTTTTCTCTGGAATCACCTGGGCCTGGTGCTTGTATTTACATTTCAGCTCTACGCTGCTCATTGTATTAGTCGCCAGCTTTATTTCTGTCTCGCTGTTCGGCCGATGGTCTTGCAGCTTTTTTTTTTTTATCCCACAACATTTGCACGTTTTGCAACATTTGTATGCATGTCAGAGGAGGAACTGAAACTGATCACTTCTGGGTAATGGGTTTGCGGCCTACATGCCAGCTTCTGCCCTGTGAGTCTGTATCACAAGCAGCCCTGGAGTCAGCATTCTGCAGCACCTTGATGCTTCTCAGTATCAATTATCTAATAGTTAAAAAAAATATACCAGTGTAAAGCCCTGAATAAAACTATTTCACAGGAACAATGGAGCTTTAGCACACTGCGCTAGCTTGGAGGTAAAGTGTTTGTAATTTGTTTTTTTTTTAAGAGCATTGAGGACTTCCTGACCCACTTAGAGCACTCTGTGGAGGTGTGTGGATTCATGCTCAAGAAAGGAGACAAAAAGAGAGAGAGGTGTGGTGGAAATCCCTTAATGACCACATTGCGTCCCCTTTAGCATTTGCTTGTTCATTGTTCATGTTGATTGCTCATTTGTTCATTGTTATTACTGAATTGCATTACAGTTGTTTTGTTGGGCCGTGTGGAATATACTTTCCCCAGCATACCCTAATAACGTGATATTAAAGACCTCTTTAAAGTTTAAGATTAAATGCAGTTATCAGCACTAGCGTATATTGAGCCCTTAATAACTCCTGGTTTAATGATGGTTTAATGCAATTCATCAGATCATTTTGGTAGCCATCTTTTCCGAATATGCACGGTATGCGGGATGCGGGCGCAGCACTGACGTCCACGGTGCTCCATTCAAACCCAGGCAGGCCTCGTTCCAGCATCGGCAGGCTCTGACGGAACAGCTGAAGCAGACCGAGGATCCGGCACTGGTGCTTCACCTGACCAGCGTGCTGCTGTTCCAGCTTAGCAGCCAGTGTGCCCTTCACGCCCCGGGCCGCTGCGTGCCCCAGATCATTAGCGCGCTGGCTGGCCGCATCCCCGAGGTCTGTGTGGGAGAGCGCCCGGACACAGAAATGAATAAATGAAACATAGAAATAGCCCCAGACCGTAGATCTGGTTCCCCCAGAGCTCTCATCTATGAATAGCACTGCTAATAATGAGGGACCTTGATGTCGCTATAGATGTCGGAGTCTGTGGTGCTTTTTTGTTTTCCCAGGTTGCATTAGGTCACCGTTAAAGTGATGCCTGTTCTTTGAGGTGGAGCAGCCGTGTCACTATTTCACGGCATGTCTCTGCCCTACAGGATCAGCACAGGCTCCTGTCCCAATACCAAGCCCTGGTGGTCAAGCAGCTGCTTGGCCAAAGCAGGAAACTGCCCCAAGGTGAGGTGGAGGGTGATTGCGGGAGCCCCCAAGGCGATGAGATGGACATGGTACGCAAGGAGCTCCTCTCTTTGACCAATGAGGTGAAGGGCCTTGTGCTGTCACCAAGGAAGGCGACCGTCACGGAGGACTGAAATACTGTGCCTTGGAATTAATGCGTCACTGAATAAATCCTAAATTCCCCAGCAGTGAAAGAGTGACCATCTCATTATTAGCTTAAACCTTGCATGACTGACTAAGACTGCTTGTGCTTAGAAAATGCTTAGTGTGGGGGGGTTATGGCAGTTTCTTTTCAAATGGTAATATGTCAAAATATCTACCTCAAGTTTCCGTTGCGCCACCAAACAAAACACACAGACCCATGAGAAACTAATTTCTTGGCCATGATTTTGTCTAACAGCTAAAAATTTAAGAAGGTGTGCACGTCATTGCAAGTGCCTGAACCTGTGGAAAGGGTGTCGTTTTTATGTGCTTTGTTTTTTTTGTTTTGCACAAAAATTAGGGAAATTAGATGTTCATGTTTTTACTCCATTTATGTTGTAAAAATGACCAAACACTTTGAATGAATTCTCTTATTCTACAAGTTATTCCCAAATTTAAATTCTGTTTTCAGTCCCATTTCAAATGATGGTGATGGCTTATGATTTAATGTAACCATAATAGCCTAAACAATGTTCCAGTTGTCAACACACTCCACAGAGGGATGCTCAGATTATGTCCACTTGCACCAAAACTATGAAGCCAGACGTGTTATGATCACCCAATGATAACAAGTCTATGCAGACTTATTCCAGAGACCTGTCATCACAGGTCACAGTGACCGTGAGACTAATATATATCAAGCACTATATTTATGAAACTGTCCTGCATCATCCTGTTCATATCCCATATGCGTAATGCTTACACACTGTACATTGTTTACATGGACACTTTTTTATAGCTCATGAGAGGATGAATGTCGAGTAAATGAGACTTCAAATGCTTCGGCTCCTAGTTTCCACTCTCTCATGATCCCCACAAGGGTTCAGTGGAAAGAAGGCAATCTGTATTTCTGATAAATTAATTCACCTTCTAACATTTAATTGCATTTTAAATGTAAATCCTGTTGTAAATGGGTAGCTGAAGAACTATGTTATCTGGAGTGGTTCAGTTCGTTTACATATATAATACACATAATAGGTAGCTTTAGCGGTCACTAAGATCTTTTCGTTATTCGAAATTCCGGATACTATTTAGCTGTCCTCCGAATGTTGACCTGAACAGCTTTAGTAAAATGTCGGAGGGCATAAACTGCAAGCGCCAGACAAGCAGCTTAAATGAGTTACTTGTGATTACAGGGCCATTTAATATTGTATAATGCAGTTCAAGGTCTGCTCACTGACACTCAATTCTGATGTCATTTCAAAGGCAATTTTTTACACTCAGGCAAAAATAAAATTCAGTTTAGTTCCAGGTGCTTGCTAATGAATATGATTATTGTCATTGGATGGTGCAGGCAGCCTGGAAGGGGCCCCGTGTCAGTATGGTTCACCCGAGGCTTTGAGTTGGAGTTCACGATCCTCTGAAATGTGTAATGCCACCTTAGCTAAAGTCTTCCTTCTATGTTGGTGTAATATTCACGTATCCTTAAGTTGTTGTACAATACAAACTTGAAACGCCTGGATTCTGTATGCACACACTGATGTTCTCGTGCGGTCTCGTGTCCGGTCAGTCTGCTCCCGTTCCCCCCATGCACTGACCTACTGCAGCCAAGACGGACGTTGGGAGCTTTAGGCTCACCTTCCTGTGAGACGCTGCAGGGTACCTCTGCTGGCCGGACTCCTGTTCAGGGTAACGCTGGCGGTGGGAACACGTGACCTAGAACAACCCCCATATCAGTCCAGCTATATCAAGCGGCTGCATGCCCTGTTTTAACTCTTTCCTGATGTAAGGAAAGAAGCGGGTTAATTCCTTATTAATATTTTTTTAGTTCTTAGGTGAAGATCGAAATGAATGAATGAAGTGTATTTAGTAAACTTAAAGCCAGGTGACTGCAGATAATATCGATGATTTACTGTGATGATTTTTTTTGTCTGTCATACCGTTACCTCTGCGCAGCAATAGATAGATCACTTTTACATGTTCGGCACGCTTTGTTTTATTTATTATTGACAGCGGCCTGTGAGTGAGAGGCAGCAAACTCCTGCAATGTGGAGCAATAACCCCCTCCAGAGGATGAAACTGTCATGCCAGTCTGGTATGGACCACGACAGAACTAGGCCGCAATTTGATCAAGTTACTTGATTTTTAAATCCAAATGAAAATATGTGCATAGAAATGTATATGCTAATAACTTAAAATAATAAAATTCTATCAAACATTTTAAAGCCAAAAATTCCAAAGCCTGTTAAACATTTTGCCAAAATGCGTATTTAAATTTTCCTTTCGTGTCTTTTAATTTGTGATCGTCTCAGATATAGACATAAATTGATTCGAAACCATGGTGATCATGAAACGGAGGAGAACGGGGGCATGTAAGCCCCCATTTTCCGGAATCCCTTACCCAGTCAGGATCACAAACCCACATGCCTTCTCGTGACTATTTCGCATTATGCTTCCACAGCGGAATTTAAGATAAATGAAGTATTTTGCATGCTGGTAATTTTCCTGCAGGGCAGAGTTTTGTTATCTGTTATTAATATGAATGCAAAAACCTGCATGATACCTTAATTGGATTAAGGGATTAAGAGAGTTGTTTACCAAGGTAAAATACTGAGGATAAACATGTTTAAGAGCATCCTCTCCTTGTCATACTGCAACTTAATCCACTTTCCCATCCCATAATACCCCCCACACCCCAATGTGCTGTTGTCCTTCGTGACAAAGCAGCTCCAACAATTTGCCCGTGTGACGATTTCTCCTACCCTCCTCAAGCATCTACATCATTCCGACATTAGGAAGTGGATTTATTACACGGAATAATGCCTGCCTCGGAAAATGACTCGGGAATATATTTAGAATTCTCCAGCTTTAGGTTACCATGCCAACGGCGATAATCGGCTCAGTTGTTGAGCTGCTAGGAGAAAGTTACATTATGAAATATGCATGCCAGGTGGTGTGAGATTTGGCAGTGCCCTTCTAAGAGGCTGATATGTTAGTTACAAACAACGGAGAGCTTCACAGTCATTTTTTTACGCGTTGATTTTTGTCTTCAGTTGCCACCGCATTTCTTGTGTGGAAAATCTATGACATCACAACTAAGCATGTGGAAATGTGCACTTACCCGTTTCTTATCCATAAGCGCGTACCAGCTGCAGGGTCATGAACGTGGGGGTTAGAACAAAAACTTCACGGGACAGAGGAGAGCTAGGACACCCTGTAAGGCAGGACTGAAGTATAGCCTCTGTAGACACAGGGTGATGTTTAATATTATACAGTCAAAGAATACAAGGCTATGGAAATATGCTGGAGAACGTGTCCTACTGGGTGGTTTTTGAATACAGTATTTGGCAAAAACGAGAATAAAACCCTACCCGTTGGCCGAACCATGTGACAAGCAGACTTCTGGATAAAAAAAGTCATTTTTGGATACAGAATTAAGCAATAAAGATATCAAGCAAAAGGATGAAATGCATTAAAAATTTATTTTAAAAGCATTACCTATAGTAGTTCATTTTGAAGTAATCATGCGATCATTTGGAACATCCAACACTTCATGACGTCTGGCTATATGTAAAAGTCACGTTTTGCACTTGTTCCATGTGAATTGAATTCGACCTCCCATTATCCTGTTAGGTCTAATAATTTGCATATTACAACGTAGAGAACGATAACATAAAATTTACCGTAAGTATTTGTGATATTAACCAAACCAAAAGTGTTTTATGATGTCAGGCAGGGCGGCTGCTGGCCAAATGGGTGCCCTAAGCAGAAATTTACTTTTGTGGCCCCTCCCCCAAATATTACAAGGAATTCGATCATCATGTAAGTGTAACAACTGCATTTACCAGGCCTTTGGTGCCC
>JAODKM010000038.1:3019625-3068044 GCA_026780845.1 Petrocephalus sullivani
AGTTTTTCTCTTCTTTCTGTTCCTTTTCATTCTTGGTTGTGCTTATTTGAATGTTTGTGTTTTATGTTTTGTTTTTTTTCTATACTTGAATGAAAAATTTTTTTTGAACCGAAATTCAAAATGAGCATACATTTGCTATGAAACAATAAATTTTTTTTGTTTCACCATTTGATATGTTGTGTTTTATTTTCACTTCAATATTGTTTTTTTATTGGATATATTGGATAGTTTTTTTTTTACAAAGCGTTATACTTTTTTTTGGAAACGAGGTTTCGAATATGTCCTTTTTGCGTACAGATAAGGCATGCGCAGAACAGCGGTATCTCCCCGCATTTTGACCAGTCAGATGACGGTGACACAACCAGCTCGGTTTGGTCATGCTGTTGTTCTTGCTAGTGAGCAGGGCCACGTCGGCACGGGTACGGCGCGGGTACTTTACGATGGAAAAGCGCCACTCTGCGGTACGGCTCGGTTCTTGGCACCAAAACAAAGAGAATGATGGAGTTTTGTAGCAGATGACATGCCCTCCACAGTTACTCTGCCTGAACCCGACAGAGATGGTCTGGGATGAGCTGGACCAAAGAGTGAAGGGCAAGTTCCCACGTGATTGCTGGAGAAGCACCACAGGGGGCTAAATGATGGAAATGGATGAGAGGTCAAGAGCCTGCAAGGCTGTCAACAAGACACACGGCGGCGAGAACCGAAAACCCCTTTCTGGTTACTGCATCATTCCATAGATGTTAATATACAGTTTCTAATTCTTCATTATTAATGTAAAATACAAAAATGCAAAAAAACTGTAAAAATTAAATGAAATGAGTAGGTGTAACCAGACTTCCAGACTGATACTGCTGACGCGCTGTTGCATCCAGAAAATTTAACCAGCAAGTTATTCATGGCGCCATAATTAAGCCATGACTGTTTTTTTTTTTATAAAAAAAGGAGCACCTTGCAAACTGTCAATTTATAAGCTTACCGGAATGATTTTAAAGGCAGCCTTGTCCTCTAGAAATGCACAGGGTATTCACTATCATTCAGACACTGTCTTACAATGTCAACAGTGATCACGATCGACTTGGCTGCATATACACACTGTTACAGATAGCTAAGACACTAATGTGGGTCAACTCTTAATGAGATTTATGAGATCTTTGAAACTTTAAACCCAGGCTGATATATACAAACTAAAAAAATACCCACTAAAGTTTAGGCCTTTGAAGACACTACCATAATTTTTTAATCAGTCTGTCTTTTACTGTTTGAAGCAAATCACCTTTTAGCTGCCGTATACGTACCCTGAGCAATGAGCCTGCGTGTGCCACAATTACCAGTCATACCACTGATTCTTAATCACTACATATTTATTTACTTACTGATCTATATTTGCCTTGAGTCACCAGATCGCCATGGCAACAAGGCGACCAGCAAACATGTGATGAATCACATAAGGGCTGCTTTAAACATCTTGGCAGACACTGAATCTCCACAGCTACTGAGCTGCTAGTTTCTGGAAAAGGTTCCCACACCTGGGAGCCTAGCACCCAGTGTCATTTCTTCACCTTAGTCATACTTTCTAAATTAGAGCATTTGTATTTTAAACCCGAGAGTCAGAGCTGTAATACCTAACAAGTACTTTGGCAAAAGCAGACTATAATTAGAAATATTTTGGTGATTTATTTGCAAGTTGTATGAATATAGTTATTCCGAGGCTCACTTAGCTCCCTTACACGGAGGGTTCAGGCTGATTGAAGTGCGTGGAAGCGCTCCGCATCACGGCGACTGTCAATCCAGGAATTGTGAACACAGGAGCAGAATGAATCATATGTTTAGACAACAAGGATCAAATCTCCTTGCAATCAGATCATTTCTAGTCTGGATTTCCCAGGCCGGCTCCTACAGGAAGAGGCTTGCAGAAATCTTACTGTGTCTATGATTACAGCCTTTTCAGACAACTAATAATTTAAAAGAGCCACTTCATTATTTTCCTCTGAAATATTGAATAACAGGCTCAATGCCGCCACCCATTAGACTTCCCTTTATAGTATAGACTGAGGATTTATTATTTTATTATTGCTGTTTGCCCAAGCCCATCCTGTCCTCTGGAATGGGGGGGGGGGTTCCAAGCAGGGACGGGAGAGGCGACGATATTAATCGTTTCTGCAGTGATTTATCTCCTTACAATCTGTGGCACAATTCAGAAAGGGTGTTACGGTATCCAGCATCGCCTTTTTAATGAAGTCCATTAAACTGACAATAACGGAGACATTTGCTTCTTTCCCTTCCCTCGTATTAAACACGATATGCAAATTAAGCGGATGCCAAATTATCGATGCGAATGCACCTCAACCCGACGGATGGCCATTGTCTGGCGGACTCCGTGTACTATTCGACTTACACGTTTAAAAAAGTTCCCACGCAAGAAAATAGACTTTCTAATTCTTTAAAAAATAAAAACTGCTGCCGTCAAAAATAACTGTGAACGACTCGGGGCGACGGTTCGAGGTTTGCACATTATATAATGTTGGTTAAAAAATATTACAGGCAGAAGAGAGCAAACATATTGAGGAGGGTTTTAAATGAAAATGTCAGGTCTCAAAAAAAAATAAAATCTGTGTACATATAACATTAATGATCAATCCAATATTTCTAACTACAAGTGTACACAGAGTACGCCGGGCACATAGAGTAACCCCCGATTTACCCCTTCGATGTGTGCATTTATAAATATCATAAATAAATACCCACATGCAGCCATTCAGCCGGCAGAAACGATTCAAAATAACCATAATCTGCAAGGATGTTCTAACCCGCGTGCGATGCCCGGACAGCGGCGACGGACCGGGGAGGGAATTACCTTCCTCTGCTCCTCCTCACCTGCGAGGCGCTGGCTAGTAGGCAGCCGGTCTGCGAGCGCACCCGGAATCCGCGCCCGGCATCTCCCGCCGCAGCCCCGCAGCTCCCGGACGCCGTTACCTAACCTACCTGGTGCGCCTTCCGCTGTCTGCCAAGCCTTTGCAGCGCCGATGCCCGCCCTATTAATGCAGGATGCATCGCGAATGCACGGCATGCATCTCCGCAGCTACCGTCCTACGGTACCCAGCGAGCCGATTTGCACGCGTTTCAAGGTAAACGTGACGCTAATCTCCGCTGCCTCCCTTCCTACTTGTCTCACTCGCATCTTTTTTATTGTTTGCAATTATAAATTAAAAAAAAAGTTTAAGCAAACGTCATTTTGGGTGCAGAATGTATATGCAGACTGCGATGCATTTGCCTATATTTTGACTGAAAAGCTTCTACACAGAATTGGCCGCACAATACTTCGGAAGCGAAGGACGGGATTCGTAGGAAGCAACGCAACCGCTCGGCGGCGTGGGGGGTGGCGGTGGGAGGAACAATGCAACAATCACGGCCGGGGTCTGCGTTAACGGACAGGCGCGTCGTCCAATCAGATGTGCCGTCGGTCCCGCTAAAACACAGGATTCGATTGGCCCCGCGATTATAAGCGAACAGACGCCCGCCCCCCTCTTGCCATGTTTGGTTATGGAAGTCGGCGACACACGTGTAATGGTGCTAATGGCAGGGCTTAGCCAGTTAAAGTGGTATCAGATACGGGGGCCTATTGTCCGGGAGATAAAAATACGTCTAGTTCCCTAGCAAATTAATTTGCTGGCATGACTGGAGAGGCAAACACAAGAGACCGCTGCAACGTAAGAATTTGGTGCCATTTTGCCCTCAACCACCTGGAAACTGATTCTGATTCTAAAAGCCCGACTAATTAAAATTCAGACCGCGCTTGCTGTCTCAGTAAATTATACTCTCCCTAAGGATTTTTATGCGTCTGCAGTTGAAAACCTTTGGAATGGTCTCGATACTCACGTGCGATAGTAATTTATAATTATATTAACTTCATTGTCATACTGCCGGTTGAAGACATATGGCAGAACATGTATGAAGTTAGAGAAGTTACGTAAGATGATGTGTACATTCTGTACATATCTGTACTGAATTTAAAGTACAATAAGTTTCTGTGTGATTTCAAATTACGGTAGAAAGATCAGAGGAGCCTAGCCGTGTCTCTCTTGCACAGATCCATGGGTTGGACAATGAAACTGAAACGCCTGGTTTTAGACCAAAATAAGTTATTAGTATGGTGTAGGCTGTCCTTTGGTGGCCAAGCATTGGGAATGAGATACAAGTCCTGCACGCTGGTCAGTGGGATTTCCTCTTGCAGAACAGTGGTCAGGTCACTAAGTGATGCTAGTGAAGGAAAACGTTTCCTGACTTACTCCTCTAAAACACCACAAAGTGGCTCAGTAATATTCCAGTCTTGTGACTGTGCATGTTCCTCAAACCACTCTGTCACCAGTCTTGCTGAGTGTATTGGTTCATCTTGATACATGGCACCACCTTCAGGGTACAATGCTTGAGCCACTGTGGGAACATGGTCCTCCAGAATGGTTTGGTCGTCCTTTACATTGACGCGCCCATCTAGAATGAGAAGTGGGCCTAGGGAATGCCATGATATTACATCACTGATCCACACCCATGCTGCATTATATACAGCTGTGCTATTGCTCTGCTTATTCAATCTTCACACTCTGCTCTTACTGATGGAGTGTACAATCAGTGAAGACTGGCCACCAGGCCACACAAATATAGGTGTGACTCCTCAAACACTATTTTGGCCACTGTTTCAGTTTCATTGTGTAACCCCTGTAACTTCCCCTGGAGTGCGATGTCACCACTGGGCCCCTGATAAGGCCCTTAAATTATTCCAGGCATTGGCTGATCCTGCTTTCTGAAAAACATTTATTGCTTTGGATAAAATCATCTGTTAAATAAATTATTTCATCCAGTGCAGGGTCCAGGGGAGCCAGAGAAAGACCTTGGATAGGTTGTCAGTGCATAACAGGGTATATACAGGACATGAAGTTTTTTACAAACACATCCACACACTAGGGGTCATCAACCTGTCCACACATGGACAAATGGCTCCATGGCTAAATGCTTTGATTGAGGGAAAAATACTATGTAGGTTACCTAGGTAATTACCACATCCATGGTAAAAAATAGCATTTTGATCGAAATATCAGTGGTGACTCTTGCCACTAAGGGCAATTTAGAGAGATGTCTGGATGCTACGGAACTATCCACTGTGCCACCTCAATTTAAATAACTGTAATTTGTTTAGTATTAAATACACTGCTGCTTTTGTTGCTTCTTCTCATAATAAGTTACACTACATGTAACATTGTGATGGCTGAAGTAATTATGATGATGCCGTTTATATCCTACAGACATGTATCCATTACAGAACAGCACACTTTCAAAGATGGTATATCAGACCCACACACTTTTATTTCAAGATTCCCCTCTCAAGTACTGTAAGGGACTCGTAATCAGCAATATACAGCAAAAGTAACATACAGAAGAAATACAGCTTAGTAATAATCTCACAAGGCACTGCCACCAGCTAGCTGGCTTTTATCTGTTTCGTGCCCTCCGACTTGGGTGGAATAATTTTAACATCAAAGGGAATAAAGAATTCTAAAAGTCCCTTGGTGTCCTTCAGGTCTAAACAGTACTCTTGTGCTAATTTCTCTGCTGTCCAGGTTTTGGGGGAGTTTTTGTGCTGGCTGAGCACATTCAGGGCTTCCACAATGGAGAGCTTGCCTTTTGGGACATCCCTGATGTCCGTCATGAAGCCAGAGGGTTCTCCGGGTAGGCTGAACTTCAGTGGCCTCCGCTCCACCACTTCCATTCTGTTCGGCTGCAAGTTCTGGACAAATTCATAGCAAAGGCTGTACAATCAGCAACCACACATGTTTGTTCCATTCCGTCATATAAGCAACCTGTACATTATATAAAATATTAAGTATCAAACCCATGAATACCCAACTCCACATCTGAGTGAGTTGTGTGCCACCTTCAGCTCTACATGAGGCAGCAATGGAATGTTCAACCTTATGTGGTGGCTAGTTTAATATTTAGCTTACAGCTAAATGACAATGACACCCAGCTCTAATTATCAATACTATATTTAAATTATAAAGTATAAATAAGATGATTTGAATTTGACAAGTTCCATTCCAGGTCGAGATGGCCTGATTGCATCAAATACGCTATCGTACACCGCTCCTGACATACGCCTGACTTTTCTTCTTTTTTACATATTAACTCACCTGTGCCGGCGGCTCCCTGGACTCCACATACACAGACTTCAGCAGGCTGAGTAAGGGATCGTTTTTCTGGTGGATAGATTCGATGAACTCGGATTCTTAAAAGAATGACACTCGGTTAAATTATGTTGTCAAATCTGAAGCAGCCGAAGTTTGCACAACTATTACACGTTACAGCATAAACATAGATACAAAAATACAGAAACAATGTTGTCACTAAATGGCTAAAAGAATAATTCGACTTTATTTCTGACGCGGTGTACTGCGCTAGGATGCCCATCGAGTTGACAGTAAAGCAACTGCTTTACGTCCTGCACGGATGTCAAGGCGAGTGACACTGTGGCACCACTGTAGCAACCCAACGTCCACCAAAAGCTAGCAGACAACAGCAATAGATATGTTATTTACACCTCTCCAATGAATAATAACCAGTCCTACTACTCTGAAAAATCGCATGCCATTTTCAAACACAAGCCATAAACTAAGCTACAAGACTGTGACATATATAATGTGAGCTTACTTTCATTCTTTGTGGAGGATGTATGTCGTGGGGCAGCTACGGGTTTCACTTTACCAATTTCTCTGTGAGCTCGGTTTTCCACGTTAAAATTTCTAAACACCCGTGTTATGCGTGACCCCATGATTTCCTTCGTAAGATTCAAACATCCTCCGTACAACCTTACGGGCACCATGCGTGCTTGTGTACGGGGCACCACGAGGCTCAAACTTAATGACAGCGATCACTTTTCTGTTCGAGCGGCCCCTAGTGTACAGGAGGGCTTTCGCATTCCTACAGAAGCGTTAATAGACATAATGTATCAAAATGAATACATCTACATATATGATATTGAGATATGTAATAAAATATAAACTATTAAGATAAATTATCTAAAAAATCAAATATATTCTAATACAATTTGAAATAACATTTTTATGAGGGATTAACAGTTTTATGAGGGATATTCTGACCAGCAGATGGTAGCAGAATGTTAATAAATAACGAAACACAATAAACACGATTGGCGGGTGATTTTGTTTAGGGAAAATCTGCGGGTCAATATGTTATGTTGACAAAATTTAAGACATTAACTTGGGGAACGTGGCTGAAATCCTTAAAAATCTATTCCCCCCAAAAGAACACTGTTTACCATACTGTGTAAATATTGTTGTTCATTAATTTAGATTTTTCTAAGGGGTTTTTTTGGGTGAGTCTGCACTGAAATCTTCACATAGTTACGGTTCTCTCGAGTGACCTGGCTTGTCTTTGTAAATACTGCCTGATTGGCCGTGATACAGAAGCAGACATCTGGTAATAATCACCCTTTTAGGGAAAACACCATACAGAGTCTGTTAAACCAGACAGAGAATAGGAAAGTCAAGCATTCTTCACCTCCTACGTCACCAGCCTAACAAAGCATCCCTCCTTTTCTGGAAGAAATGAAAGGTTTTGTAATTGTGAATTGTGCAGAGGGGTCAACTACATTCTACCTCTCAGTTATAAAGTATCCCACCCCTATAAACTCATTTTACAACCCTGTTTTATTCGTATCAGTGGCTTGCTTCTATTTGGCCAACCGTGTACCATTTTGTTTTGTTTGACTTTAAAAGGGGTTCAAACCAATGGCTGATCTATATTCCAGACTAATTGTAGACAGAATGTCTGGTCAGAGAAATTATTTATTATGCACTAATGAGTTGTCCAGAACATGTACTTGTGTAAACTCATGATTCGGGCACTGGCGATATAAATTAATAAAAGAGAAATATAATTAATTCTTTAATTAGTTACAAGTAAGTTTCTTATCCGACAAAATTTGCTAGGGGTTACACTGTGGACCGGGGGTAGTGCCATCTTGTGTCACTGCGGCCTTCCGTCTGGATGGCATGTCAATAAAAGCCCTTACTCGACTCGGCTTTGACCCAGAGGCAATACTGGGAAGCATGTAACATAATATACCAAGATGTGCATGTTCTAAAACATAAGATGGAGTACAGATCTGTCTTTCGTGCTGACTTACTTTGGCCATATTTGAACCTACAATACTGTTTACGAAGCATATTAAGCATTAAATATATGTTCATGCTGTTACACTGAGTTCAGTACTAGATCTGAAATATTTCCAGAAAAATACTCTGGCGGATAAATCACAAACTTGTTGCCGTGATTGTATGTATATACAGTAACAGGTCTGTTCAGAGACTGGCTCCAGAAACAATTTCAAGAGATTGTCAGTTCAGAGCAACAGCATTCCAGGAATCTTAAAATAGACATTCTTTGTTGAATTAAAAAGAAATGTAATGATGGCCATTAAGATCTAACATTTTGTTCTTCATTAATATTTTGCTTAGTACTTCTAGATAAATCCATACTGACAGTAATAATCATAGACTTTCTTTATTGATATTCTGTGAATGGTGTATATTCATACAATGCCTTATAACAGTTGTTTGAAAACAAAATTCATTTACTGGGAAATTTCTTTCACCTACACTTCACTTGTCTTGCTTTATTGACGGGAAAATTTTAAATGAATGTAACTGTTCTCTGATTATAAAATAAATGAAAAGGCCCTGTAGGTAGCTTCAGTCATCACATCTAAATCACAGTCAATATCGTGTGTGTAAGAGGTGACACATGACTGGTACTGTAACTCGAGCTTACATATTACATGAAATGTGAAGACTATAAACATATCACGTGGTCTTATAATGAGAATGAATAAATATATTAATATGTGAAGACACTTTGTCCATAAATACTAGAAGACAATTGCATTTTAGTTTACAGTGGCATTCGTGGCATCTTCTGTACAACAAAGGCACTGTTCGAAGTATCCAGCTTCTCTGCCTCAGTTAACAGAAAGTAATTTAATGTATATACAGTTCACTAAGATTCAAAAACAACATCCATGACTCCATGAATTTGCATGTTGCTGCTTGCATTTTCATTTTTAATAATAAAAGAGCATAAAAAGACTTTCATAAATTTACAATCTATATTTTTTACACGACACACACTGTGCATGACTTCCACGGAAACTGAATTTTAGCGGCCAGCCTTGAAGATCGTCACCAGGAGGCAGAATGTCCAACCACATGGCAAGACTTTTACAGACTCCATTCAAGAGCTCCACAGAAGCTCTTTATCTCAGAGGTGATCAGGCTAATCATGGTATTCTATCAATTCCTATTTGGAATTAACCACTTTCCTGGGTTAGGTAGGCTTGGCTCAGACTGAGGTGTAGAAAATACCCCACCAAATGTGACGTTTCAGTCGGTCTGTAAACTGACATTGCAAGGCCACTCGATACTGACATCAGCACTGCTCCCGAGAACAGGAGGAGTACAGGCAGAGCAGGATGAAGCTGTCGATGATAAGAATGCCGTAGAAACACCTCTGGGTATGCAGGCTCTGGGCCTTCTGAAAGCGTGTCAACAGAACCGCCAGTAATACGAAGAAAGTGCCGATGTTTAAAATAAGGAACAGTCTTATGTATGAGGAGGAGCTTGACAAATCTTCACTTTTGGGTGTAGCTACCATGTGGACCTCAGAATATCTCCGCCCTTTAATAAAACCACCTTTCCTGTTTTTATGGGAGTCTACATAATCCACAAAGGCCCTGGCGTCACCATCCAGCTCCTCTGAGTTCTCTTCATTCACACGTCTTACGGCTCCTTGCCGTTCCTTCTTCTCATTCGCCTCGACCTGTGCAAAGATGTCTGGCAGACTGTCCAGAAGCTTCTCACTGATGATTCCCTTCTTAGAGTTCTTGGCCTTCCCCCGTTTCTTGCTGGTGAACATTTTCCTGATCACTTCTGTCTTCTTTCTGCCTGAGAACTGCAAAAGACGTTCGGCCGTCTTGCGAAAGCTCCCAGTGTTGAGAACCCGGGCAAGTATCTGTCTCTCAAGCTGAAGGAATACTGGCTTGGCATGCTGCAAGTGGTCCTCTACCAGACTGGCGTACACGCCCACCTCGGCGGGAGAGCTGTCCTTTACCGCCGCTGACTTTTCAAAGACAATCTTCTTGTGGTCTTCAAGGACCATCGCAAAGAGAGGCTTGACGGTAACCTCCCCTGTGAGCAGGTAGATGGTGTACGTGTGTTCATCAGTGGCCAGAAAGATGTCCACACGCTGATCATCACCACGCAGGCTGAAGCTCTGGACATCTACGCCAGGCCCATAGAAAATAAATGCCCTTCTACTGTTTGACTGACTGAGTGGCATAGTCACATTTACATAGTTAGAACCATTATAGGGGTATCCCCGAGGATAGCTCCGGTAGCCTAATTCTCCCTTTTCGCTGTAGCCCGTGTCGTCCATCCAGAACATTTTGTATAAGTCATCCCCATTCCGGATGAAAGCCCCATGTACGCCATCTTTTTCTGTTTCTTCAAAAGGCACATCAGTGTTGTGAAAGAAGGTGCTCATGGACTTCAGCGGGCTGTCACTCTCGAGATAGATCTGATCAACTAAGACCAGCAGCTGAGGCGCGAGAAGAAGCAGGTTTCTCTGGAAGCTCCTTATCTTCAAGTCAGGGCTGTAGGCAGCTTTCCCTTCTCCTCGAATGAACACCATGCCCTGTCTTTCCAGGGCTGCTTCCACTCGGCCATGGCAGTCCGCAGCCAGGCCGTGCTTGTACTTCAGCCACTTCGAGTTGCAGGCCTCAGTCACCTGACCCTCCCATGGTGGAAAGCAGCTCTCTGAGACAGCTGGGGAAAACATTACCACATTGTTGAGGAAAGTGTATTTCGGTCCATAGAGGGCCTCCGTAATGAAGGGAACCCCATTAGGAGCAAAGGTGAAGGAGTTCTGGTCAGGATGCTCATGTCCAGCATTGAAGTTCCTCCAGCCTTTGACCCAGTCCTTGTACTTGTTCATATGGACAATGTCATATATTGCGCGTCCTCCCAGTTTGCCTGATTTGAGAGAGAGAAACGTCCGATTGACCCCGGATGGCAGCGCACTTCCGTAGGTCACAACTCCCCAGTCTTCGAAATAATGCAGGTGCGATGTCCCGAAATCGGGGGGAGGTGTGGACGTCAGGTTTGGGTTATACCTGGAGAAACATTAATAAAAAAAAAAAACATTACTGTTGTCCAATGGTGACAGAAGCCACCGAGTATTCGCAGAGAAGGACCACGGTCCTTGTTTAAATGTTCGACATGTGAACTAAATCTAACCATCTGAGAATTTCTTGTTTAGACTTTTCCAAAACAGCAATAATTATTGCCTGACAAGCTGTAAGCTGCACGACTGTCCGCAGGACGACTCTACAAGCGAGGGATCGGAAGCAGAGCAACCTTTGTTATTTGTATTGTTCCCTATTTGCAGTGTCCCAACACATTAGTGTGTGTTCCGCAATTCAGTTGGATAGACTAGAGCCTCGCCCACCCAAACGGCCCGTTCCAAACTGCACACATGACGTAGTTCTCGCCAAAAGCCTTCCCGCAACGATCATTCGGTGTTCGCTCAGTCGCACATTCTTTTTTTGGTTTCTGGAGAATGATAACAGATGGCTCACATTTAGATGTTCTGGTATAAGCTTAGCAGAAGCCCATCTCTGGGCTCTTACCAAAGGAACTCCGTGTGCAGCGTGCACCACCTTTGTCCCTTCCCGGGCTGCCCCGGCCCGTCCGCCACCCGGCTCTGCCGGATGATGTCCGCTAGCCAGTTCCCGCTTCCATTGCGCATAACGTAACGGTCCAGGAACACTAGCTGGCTCTCTGGACCGTAGAACCAGTTGTAGTTGGAGTCTGCGATAGCTACACTTCTCTGGAATCCTGAAAAGAAAAGAAGAGATTTAATGCCACTTACTGTTTCATTCTTAGAGACAGTTACGTACGCGCGTAACCCCCTCGACTGTCACGAAATCACCTCAGACTGCTTACAGGAGTAAAACTGTTTCTCCTCATGTTACTTTTCCGTTAATTTCATGACATTCTACAGATTTTTGGATCGTTTTTGTAATCTGGATTTTTGACCGGAGGAACTGATCAATAGCAGCTATAAAATAATCTACATACACCGGAGACTGGAAAATTAGTTTAATTACCATTATGCCCAATTACGCCTAATGTCGCTAATTTGCATCATAGCCATAAATTTATGTCCACTTTCTCCACTTAATTTAGCATCTGCTTGACAGCAAAAACACAAATAATTTCTTTTTTGTATAATTGTAAATAAATTTTGTCATAGAGGGATTAACATTTATCATTGCCGTTAACAAAAATCTGTTCTCTTAATATTGAGGCAATACACGGTAGAGTATAAAACAAATTTTTAGACTACAAATTAAAACAAAATATATCATTTGTGCAGCCAGGGTGATGCCTACTCCTTACGTCATAAAGAAAATGGTATAACTGACTAGATATCACTGCTATAACGGTTATGCTAGTTAACAACCCTCCCACTCATGCTCAACATATTTTAAGACACCCTTGTTAATTTCCTTAAACTGAAGGGTGTGAAAAAAGCCATCTGCCATGAAAGGGTCGTTTAACCCAGCAACTGCAGTAAATATTTAGGCACGCAAATCACTCACAAAGCGGAACAAGATGAAGTCTGCACTGTACTGATGCTGTTCCCTCTACTCTGTTTTCATTCGCGGAGCCACATCATTTATTGGTTCCTCGTTGCTATTACAAGTCATGGAATCCAGCACTCCAGTGTCTGAAGGCTTTTTAGAACATGGTAACCAAGTTACCATGGTAACCAAGTTACCACAACAGGGCTTTCGTGAAACAAATAAAATATCACCCCAATTTTGATTTGGAACATCTAGCAGACTAGTGTCTTGATCTTTAACTATACAGACTAGCCAAACAGAGCCATGTGTATATAGACACAGCACCCAGACTTCTGTTCATATCTGCACAGGCTATGATAGCACTGTAACATGGGTGTGGATGTAAGCTATGTGGGGTAATTTCATGGGTGTGGATTTCAATCTACATCCTACACAGGCCGGCCTGGGGAGCTAACTCACTGATGCACTTTGCCCTTGATTAGCAAACAAGCCCATTCTCTCTTTTTCTATAGATTTTTGCATGCCCTGGGGAGGTGGGTGGGTTTGGCCAGCCAATTGACCTGGGAGCCCCCAAGGTCTTTTTCTCCCTTTTTTGGAGTTTTTGGTTCCTCCCTATTCCTTGTTTTTGTATTATTCTTTATTATTCTACTAATGATGCTGTAATGCATCACAAAACATCCATTTAAAGCATCTTTGGGCGACTCTATTGTGAAAGGCGCTAAATAAAAATAAATGGAAAAAAAATAAATAGTACCCTGGCTGGACAGCTCTGTCACACATCGTGAGGAGGAAAAGGCGGGCAGCCATTGGGCAGGGTGGTCTGTCGCCCCCTTGTGTTAGTCCCCGTGTGCTGAATATGCCCTTGCCTCATGTTAGATTGTGATGGCAGCTGTAAGGTAGCTCAGGCCTGACCTGCTAGCCTCCCCCTGCTAGCCATGTGCAGCTCAGCGGGTTAGGAGGCGTTGCCTGTGATTGGTCTGAATCGCACAGTCAACAGGGTGATGTCACTCTTGAGCCCCAAGCACAGCCCCTAACCCCTAATCGCTCCAGGGACTGTCTGACCCCACTTTTTCAACTGCATGCCATATTGGATAAAAGCATCTGTAAAATAAATATTACTCCCCCCCCACACGAACAAGCGGTACTGCTGCGTTCCATTTGCCTGGGGATCCGAGTTTCGGTTGCAGAGATTACGTCATATCTGCTAAAAACTCAGGAAAAACCGAGTCAGATGCTCCATTTGCCACAGAAGCTAGAACCCGGATTCAGGTTAAAGCTAGGCATACCCTAACGCATCTACACTTTTTATGGGAACTTTTCGGCTGGAGTCGAAAAAACACCTGTGGTTCCACTAGTCATTTGTTTGCAACATGGACCAAACAATTCTTTAGCATTGCCAGTGGATAAACGACACATAATGCAGTATTTTACGTATAACGTGACCGTAGCAACACATCTATCGACTACAATAACACTGTATGGTGTACACAGCTTACGAAGTTGCCTCAAACATATTTCTCGGATCTCCGAGAAACGAGAGCGCGCATGTCGTCACTTCCGGCTTCAAAACTCGGAATCCGACTCAGAATGGAATGCACTATAAGGCCCAGCATTCAAAGACGTCCAAGGAAGCACATTCATGGCTACCCAGCACATAGAGGAACGAGTGCTTCCTTCTCATTCTGGAAGCTTAGGCGCTAAAGGGCTTTTATGAATAATCTGCTTACAGCAGACAGTCATGGGCACAAGGCAGGGAATAACCCAGGATGGAGTATAAACCACACTTCTGGGGAATTTGGTTTAGCATGTTTTTGGACTGTGCGAGGAAACCCGAGGGTGGGGAGAACGTATAAACTCCACACACACACACACACACACACAAAGCTTGGGAGGAGACTCAAAGTGCCAGAGATGTGAAGCAACCATGCCAACCAGAGCACCACAATACCCGATCAGACATTAATGCCTGTAATATATATATTCTAGCTACCTTTGATAAATCAGTGTTTGCCAATATGTAAATATGACAGCAGTAATGGGCCCCGGCTGGCAGCAGGTGAGACAGGTACAGGTGGGAGAGAGCGCACACCTGGAAGCACAGTCCGGTACAGGAAGGAGAAATGCTCCTGCAGCCAGGGGTGGCTGAAGTGGCCGATGGCAAAGTGCCTCTGGACCAGGAACATGTACTGGAAGAGGGAGCGCGTGGTGTAGGTCCCGTAGGCGACGCCTTCGTAGAGCGACCCATCCGTCACGTCCCGCAAGAGCACCAGCGACTTCTCCATGATGGCCAGCACCTGCTTGGTCCAGAGGTAGGCATCCTGGAGGTAGCCTTGAACAAAAGAGAAACATTTTATGAAGCAATGTACAGCAGATATATCATACAGCTATACTGGTTTTGGGGCGTGGGGGGGGGGTACATTGGCATCAGTTTGGCAAGTCAGTGTGGCTCTTTTCTGAGTGAGATGTAAGTATGAAATGAATGAAAATGACACGCAGAACATGATGTTTATACAGCATACCACGGCATTTAGGGTACACTGCTGCGTTTCGGGTACACTGCAGTATTTTAAAATGTTGCCGACAAAGTTAGTTTTCTCACACAGGTTGGCAGATCTTATCATGCCCCGCCCCTCTTATGAATTTATCGTCAAGATTTCAGAATACCCCAATAGCTTTGCTTGTGAAAACACCATCAAAATATGCCTGGGTGGTATGACTATGAAAAATTTGATACCGCACAAGGCTAATTCTGTACTCAGCCAGCTACATGAGTGATTCACAGTTGCACGTGATATACGAGTTTATATGTATGAGTCCAGTTTGAGTTTCTCAATTTACTTCTCGACAGTACCCACATTCTTAACATTCTACAGGCCGCGACGGACGAAAGTCTTTCAGCTCCTCGGCACCGCCTGGCCCCTCTTGGGGTGGAAGTGCGTCATGCTCACTCACAGCCCAACAAGTGTTTCACTTCAGGCAGTAAACCTCAGAAGGCGTGCACCGACCCCCCCCCCCCCGAATATCGAAACAGGACCACAGAAAAGTGCTCAAACACCATCAAACCACACGAGACAGCCAACTCTACTCTGACAGGGCTACACATTCCAAAAAAAGGTAAATGTTTTTATTGAAATATTTAATTTTTCATGAGTCCCCTATAGCCTTCTGTACTACTCCTCACCTGAAAGGGAGACGTTGCCAGGGCAACTACTACAACTTCCACATCACATTAGATTGTTTATTAGATGCCTGGTTACCGTCATTTGCAAGGCCCTGCAATGTCTGTGCACAAACCAACACACCCAATCCGCCCCTCTCTGTGGAGGAAGTAGGCAAATGGGATGGCAGTTTAGTTCAAAGACACTTTCAAGCAGGAGTCAGTCCCAACCTGACCTCACTTCAGTCACCGCATTCCCACCTGACTGTGATATTCCAGTAAGAAGGTATTCCATACAGCGCTATCCCAGCTAATGAGGCACAAGAGGGCCCTCCTGCTTCCCATCGTGGAAGGACCAAGGATGTAATCACTCTTGGGGACCCTCAGGGAGGATTACGAGCTGCTGCCCCACTACAGGGGGGATGGCTCGCGAGGACTGTTAGTACCTCGAATTAGCAGTGCACCAGTAGTGTGGAGGCTCTACGATTAAATAGCCCTTATGCACCCCAAGATCCAAATCAGTGCCAGGTGCTGACTGGGACTGAGGGACCAGACTGGTTACTGAAATATGAATACGAAATTCTTCTGGAGAAAAAAAAATGATCCAGCTGTACACAATTGTAAACCTTTTCAGTGGCTTCAGCCCAAGTCCATCTCGCGCTCATGTGTGCTGCTCTCTTCTCTTTCATAGAAGGGGTGTTTGTCACTGCAGGGTCTGAACCCATTGTGGATCTGAGTGCCACATGCATCACCAATTTGAGTCAACCGTGTTAATGTATTAAAATACTCCAGTAATACATCTGCCAAACCTACACCCTCACCAATCACAGAATGTTAAAGCCCATCTCATGTATTTGCATACATTTCCATTAAATTGCAGACTCCCTTTAATTGTCTGTATAGCCAGTGGCAAAGCCACAAGACGCATGCACTCATTTGTATTTGGCCTGCTTTTAGTTAGTTTAGAGTTTTCGTAGTTTTTCAGTTCGTTTCTGTTTTACTTTGTACTGTAGTTGCATTCGTATTTGCCTTTTAACGCGGGTACATGCGTGACTCAAATGCACGGCTGACTCACACCCCGTAGTGACAACCGCGCGCGGAACACAAGGGCGGAGCAGACAGGCTCGCACACGCATCCAGAAAGCCGTGCGAGGCGAACAGATGCAGAGGGGGCTGCTGCGAGTGAAAGGCTGCATATACAGATATGATGGTTAATGCAAATATATTAATAAGTGTTTCTTAACTAAATAATAATAAATAATAATAAATTTGAATAAGGGCAAAATACATAAATAGGCTCTGTAAATAAAAAGGGATAAAATATGTGAATGTACGACGCATGTGAAAAATATGTATATGTAAATGAAACACAGATGTGTCAAATTGACTGTCCATTTATCACTCAGACTGTGCCCTGCCTCTCCCTGCTCACTGGATTTCAGTCTCAGACAGAGGTTCCAGCAAATAATATTTTAAGACATGCTAAAAGAATTTTGTTTTTGTAGTTTTTTTTGGGAGTAGCAGCTTGGGAGTACGACGCCAGACTGCCGGTGGAAGACAAGTGTGGATTTTTCTTGGCTTACGGAGAAGTTACCGTAACACGAGTGGGGGGGGAGGGAGGGGGGGTCACGATTGCCAACTCAGCAGGTTGCTGCTATTGTTCCATTCACCTCCGTCTTTGGTCGTGAAAGAGGACTCAGAGTATTTTCAGTGACCTACGTTCAGCCCGCCGGCATTTCGGCGTCCTTTCGGCATCATCCATCACCGCGATGGATGCGAGACGCGTACGCCGGGATGGAAGGGAAAAAAAATCACGGCTCTTTTATTTTGCACTGGATTTGATGCATCTGTCTGCCTACAGCTGACGTGAGGAGAACTTTAACCGAGGTCAACCCGCGGTTGGCTGACATCTTCGCCGACATCTTCAACACATCCCTGAACCAGATGTTCATCCCAACATGCCTTAAGCCCACTACTATCACCCCAGTACCAGAGAAATCCTCGGTATCTTGCCAGAGGGTTCATCATGAAGAGCTCTGAGAGCCTCATCATGGCACACATAAAGAGCATCCTCCCCCGCTTAATGGACTAGCTCCGGTTTGCATATCGCTTAAACAAGTCGACTGCCATATCCTCTGCCCTTCACTTCTCCCTGTCTCACCCAGACACGAAAGACCCTTATGTTAGAATGCCGTTCATAGACTTCAGCTCAGCGTTGAATACCATCAGCCCACTTAAACTAGGCGAGTTGGGCCTGAGCACCTCTCTATGTAACTGGATCCTGGTCTTTCTGTCAGAGAGGCCTCAGTACATCCAGATGGGCAACAGCGTGTCCAGCACGATCAGACTGAGCACAGGAGCTGCTCACGACTGGTCCCCCTCCTGAGCCACGACTGCACTGCCAGGCACAGCTCTAACCTCATCAAGTTCGCTGACGACACCACTGTGGTGGGACCCATCAGCCACAATGACTAGTCAGCACACAGAGATGAGGTCCAGCAGCCGACCGCGGTGCAGTGACAACGATCCATCTCTATGAATGAATGAACTTCAGGAAAACTCGCTCTGTCCACCCGCCACTCAGCATCAATGGCTCCACAGTAGAGACAGTTATGAGCTCCAGGTTTCTGGGAGTGCACATCTTGGGGCAGAGTGTGGCTCAGCAGGTTAAGCTCTGTGCCTGTAATCAGAAGGTCGCTGGTTCATGCCCAGCCTCTGGCCGTCTGTGGGCCCTTGAGCAAGGCCCTTAACCCCCAGCTCACTGGGCACTGCACAAGTGGCTGCCCTTCACGGCCAAGCTTACTCTCATCGAGGTGAAAAGTCAATTTCCCCACGGGGATCAATAAAGTATTCTTCTTCACCAGCACCTCGTCCCTCATCAAAAAGGCACAGCAGCGTCTTAAGACGTACGGAGTGAGCAAACCTCCCTCCTCTCATCATCATAGTGTTCTGTCAATTAATGTCATTGTGCATATCTGGATCCACAGCACGGGCTACAACGTCAGACTCACCCTGGTTCATCAGCACGAGGCTACCTGTCAGCAGGGCCACGCAGTTGGTCGGCTGGTGGTTGTGCAGATACTGGAACCCCCAGCCCCGGCTGTAGGATTTCTCGTACATGTACCGCGTGGCGTTGCCGATCACCTGCAGGAAATGTTCCTGCTGTGACTTGCTCAGGTACTCGTAGAGGAAGTCATAGGCTGTGGCAAAGCCGACCAGCGAGTGGGCAAGGGGGACCTCGTCCCAGGGCGCGTCCTTCACCAACCTGTGGGAGAGAGGAAGCAAGAAGGTCAACAAGACAAAGACACTGGTTTGCGGGCTGGCAAAAATACGGAAGGAGCAAGCAAGTATAGGTCTCTGCAGGCTGGAGTAGTGGGCATGTCTAAAGGTGGGCGTGTCAAAAGGTGACCTATGCAATACAGCAGGAGTGCCAAAAGGTTATTCCTATTGGCCAACAACTATAGATGTTATTTCAGAAAGAGACCACATATAGATACTTGACATATAGGTTAGGCAATCATTATGATTATATTTATGATGCCCATTTCATATTTATTCATGCCATATAAGACATTTAATATGCTTGCTTACACTTAACGCCACAATTCCAGAAAGTGCAAAGGAAATTATATGCGGTTCCACCTACTTCATCACATTCTGTTACTGTCAGCACACCTCCCTATTGACACCCCCACAAACCATTCAACATATCCACTAACCTTTCAATACACCCACAAACCTTGACACACCCACTGACCTTTCAACATGCCCACTGACCTTTTGACATGTCCATCAAACTCTTGATATGCCCACTACTCTGTCCTGCAGAAATCTTGTCTGCAGGAGAAACTCCCACCGAAATCAATTTCGTCTGCACCACCTAGCAATAGATTAGCAGGTACAGACACTTCCACTAAACCAGAACTAAATTAACAAATGTCCAGATGTTTCAATCAAATACTATTCTGCAGACCGTGGACCGTGAGAATGGATACTGATCATAGGCTGTGGCAAAGCTGACCAGCGAGTCATGACGCCGTTTAAGCGAAATTTCATGAAGTTCCTGGTAACGGCTTCCATAAATGGGCTATTTAGCCATTTGAATTGCATCTCTCCAAAGCGAATAAATAACTTTGTTTGTGAAACACTCCATAAATGTTTACTTTCTGAAGCAATGAGAATTCAAACAGTGGTTTTGTTAATTTTTTACAAGCAAACATCAAGTAAACTATATCATTCTAACATATTAAATCATCTACGAAAAGTCAACACTTACAAAAAAATAGTGACATTGTATGAGAAACTTTACACTTATGTGAGGACAGAAAGACCTTATTTGGACTGAAACTTCTGGACAAGAAAAAAGGCATTCACCAGGTTGACCATCTAGAGTAAAGCAGTGATTGTTGTTTGCACCCATGGTGTTTTTATTAAAACTTTTTAAAATTAAAACTCAGACCGAATTTTGATAGTATTTTGGCCAAACTGAAAGTCGAATATCAATGCAGTTTAATGCCATTGGTATCTATGGAAGCTCCCAACCCCTTGAGTATGATACAATTATCTCTTATATTACAACAAGGTTTCTGCCGGCTTCACTTACATTTCAGATTGTGAGCCATTTCATTCAAGCCACTCCCTCTACTAAACTTTAGTTACTTTGCTTACAATATACAAAGGAACATATTTCTCATCATCGGACGCTGTTTAAATATCTTCGTTCTAAAATAAATACACAAGTATGATGCTTTAAGCAGGACTCCATGTTTACGGATCAGTACATGAAACTCAACAGCAAACCACAAGCCTATATTTCAATGTGGGAACATGGTTACTGTCCACAAGCCCGTGGGTGTATAATTTAAGGTCGAAAATACCATAGTTGACGGACTCGAGCACCACATTTGAGTGTTACTTGTGAGATTCTTAGACCATAACAAAGTGACAGTGAAAGAAACCTCACATTCTGTCATGTTCAGATTTGATAATATTTGTTTTAGGGAGGGTTTAAAAAGAGGAAGAAATGTCTCCAAGGTGAAAACTGATTATTTGGGCCAAAAATTTAATCAGAAATTAGTTTTCTTTTCTTTGAGATGCTGCTCCCTGTTAATCTCATGTAACTTACAAGCACAGCTATTTTGTAAATGCTGGTCTTCTTTCACTGAAGATTTCAAAATCTTTACCTTCAACAGAGAAGTTATGAAGTTATGACCTTCAACAGAGAAGTTATATTATGAGTAACTCGTCCTTATTTCAAAATGTTTTTCATAGAATCTCTTCTGAGGAAGGGGAGGGAAAGTTTCTCAATTCTTGATGCAACTATTTCTAATCTGCTCACTTCTCATCATACAACTCAACATTTTTCAACCATATTATCGAAAACCACCCATGACTACTGAAGTCTCAGAGAGCTCTGCCGTGCAACCTCAACCTGACTGAAAAAGTTATCAGGGTGATAATAACGAGTCTGCTGTAAGATGGATTTACTTTGGCAGACTGCAAATGCTGGTTTATTACTTCCAGAATTCGGCGTTCTGTATATTTTTTTATACGATTCACACCAGTGTTCAGCCCCAGCAATGAGGAAGTGTAAGGTGACAATCCTGATCTGAAATGGGCCGGTTTCACATCACAGACACAAGTGACGGTATCGGTTAAATAAGGAGGCTGTTTTCTATCACGAGGAGGTGGAGCATTTTAAACTCACTGCCGACGCCTTGCAGAAGCCCAAAATCACACAATGTCCACCCCCACCACCCAGGACATTCAGTTCACATGGCTCCATTTCCCACTGACCATTAAACCAGGACTTATGCTAAACATATTTCCCGCATCAAACAGTTCTGTTTTCACTGCCACAAACTGGGAGGACAGGCGCTCAGCAGGAACTTCATCCAGATTTCCTTTCAGAGCGATAAAAATAGCGTCCTTACTAAAAATGCAGCGAATGTTGATAAAGAAACATGCAGAAATGACACCCATGTAATCATTAATGAAAAATACAGATCAAACGCGCCACGTTTTTATGAAACAGTAAACCCTCAAATTTAATGTTAATATTAAATATATATATGATTTAGCTAATGATTAATATGCAATACACTCAATAAATACAGTGCTTTAATAGCATATATATTATTCCAAAATGTTTTAATTGCACTTTTGCTGAACATTGCCGGCAAATCATTCAATGGTGAACACATTTAATGTGCGTTTAGCACCATGTGAAGTAACGGCCCCTGGGGGTGAGAGGACACAGGGACAAGCCACAGACGGAGTAAAGAACATGGACAGAAAGTATACCAACTAGGCTGAGCGGCCATCCTCTCCATGTAGTCGCGGGCCAGGTCCAAGGCGCCAACCCGATGGGGGTACAGGAGGCAGAACATGGCCAGCAGGCCCAGGTTGTTGCCATAGATCTCGTTCCAGCGTGCGCTGAACTCCGCGTGGCTCCAGGGGGGCAGGTAGTCATCTGGACGCTCCAGCATGACCTCGGCGGCCTCGCGGATCCGCCCGGCCAGCAGGCGGTGTGTCCCCGCCGCGTCCCGCTGCAGGCTCTCCACATCCGTCTGGCCGAAGTACAGCATGGGGTGTCCGTCATAGGTGCCTCCCAGGAAGGGGATTCCCCCTGTGGGATCGACGGCCCCCGCGGTGCCGGTGGCTACGGCCCACAGCAGGCTTATGAAGAACTCCGTGGGAGCTCCACGCATGTAGGCCCTCATCCTGTCATCAGAGAGGACGGCCTTCCATCTCGCAGTGGCCTGGGAGTGAGACAGTGGTTGGAATGTGTGACTCCTGTCTTTCAAGACAAGTCAAATAGTCCAGTGAAGTTCTGTCATCTCAGCCAAGTACAGATACACAGTGAAACTAAATAACGCTACTCCGGAACGCTACTCGTGTTAAAGATGGAATTATACACGCAGAGAACAATGACATGGACCTGAGGGTGAACAGGCCCGCTTGCTGGTTCACACCCTAGCCTTGGCAGAATAATCATGTGTCAGTGGGTCCCTAAGAAAGGCCCCTATGCACACCACAGATTTTGCCTTTCGAAAGCAGCTGATATTTTTACTGTAATCTTTGAAGTCTTTTTTTTTTGTTGTTTAGCTCCAGTGAGTTTACCCTTCATTCAGAAAGCATTTACCAACAAAAAACACCCCAACCTCAGCAATGCGACACAAACGCATAACCTTACCTGGGTCTCCCATCCCACCTGGTTCTGCCAGACACATTAGGGTCTCTACCTCCAACACGCTCATATAAAAGTGTATTTGCGATCCACATATGGCCTCAGCTATGACGTCTCAGCTACCCGCAGAACCCCACCGCCCCAGGCCCCTGCCAGCTTTACCGCGTCCCGCAAAGCAGATCCGAAGGGCACATATGCGAAGTATTGATTCATTTAGGTTTTAAAGAAAACAGATGGCAGGACACCAGCCATACTTCTGCCAGTCTGGCCTCTCGCTCCTCCATATTTATGTGCACAGGGGGAAGGAGGGAGAATTCCATTCTCCCTCGAGTTTCAGGTCCGAAACTGAAGCGAAGTTTTTTGTGATTCCAATGCATTACAAATAATTAATTGTTAAATGATTATACTCCAACAGGGAAAATCTTAGATCATTATTTCCTAGAGACAGACTAATTTTTGGTAAAGTTGGTAGGGGGGGTGGGGTGGCTTTTTTTTTTTTCAAAGGATCCAGTTGGCTTTCACATTTTTGAGGCATGTGTGTTCTTGACTGCTGGACACACCGTAAACCTCAGTTAAACGGAATCCTAGCCTGGTCTCACATTCTCCCGGTTATGGCTACCACAGTGCTTTGCTCATCTATTCTCCCATAGCTAAGCATCTTCCCGACCGCCCAAAGCACCAATTACCCAGGCTCCATGAACGCCCTTAAGGCCAAATAAAGGCTAAATAACTTTATGGCTCCTGGTATTGGGCGACCAGTCAGAAATCTGCGTTACCTATGTTAAGTGCCATTCAGTGCCACACTGTAGCATTTTCTGTTGCTGTACCACCAAATATGCACACAAAGGCTTGAGACGGACTACACAAGAATGCCACTTCAATAATTTCAATAACTGTAATAGGCAGAATAGTTCGTTTTTAAAGTTTGTCTTTGGAAAAAAAACTGCAATTTTTAAAAGTTTTTCACTCCCACCCGTCCTCACAGCTCCTTCCCTGTTTCATTCTTAAATGTTCATTTTTTGTGGCACTAAAGCTATGCAGATATGAGCCGTTTAAAAATTCGATATATAACTGAACCACCGCAAAACTAATGCAGTCCATTGTTTATATACTTTCGCCCGAGAAAATTAATAATGTCCGCTTTTTTTGGATAAACCAGCTTCTCTCCTTGGCTAAATATCTAAAAACAGCTAATAGCTGTAATGCAGTTTCCATCCTAAAAGTTCAAAGAGCCGCTTGTATTATAATCTTATCCAAAAAAGCAAGCAGACTTTTGATTACCTTACCCAAGCCGCGTAGTTGAAACCGGCAGCTCCGACGCAGCTGTCGCCTATGCCATCGGTTTCAGGCGCGATCGGCGCTTTTCTCCACCATTATCGGCCCACGAATCGATCCATGTTCGCCTCTAAAAGCGGGGAGATCCTACAGGCTCCGGAGCAGCGCGCTGCGGTCTGGGCAGAGCGCGTCACCGGCGCTGCGCTTTTAAGGAGGAACACATGCGGCCAGCGCAGCATCTAAGCCCAACATCACACGGGACTGCTCTCCCCCATGCATCGCACGGCTAAAACCCCTCTATCTTGCATAAAAAGTCTCTCCAGCACCATAAAACAATTATTTTTTTTCTCCCCTTCCTGTCTTAAAATTATGATTTTTGTTTTTAAATGGGCGTCACTCTTGGCGTGTGAAATTATTCATTTCGTTAATTCCTGCTTTACAATGTAAGAAAAGAATGCGTTACGCATAGGTGTATAAACCAGAATGTCCCGGTTTGATTCGTTATAAATGGGACGGATAATGAGACACCGCCGCTCCGCTACACTAGGAGGCCTTCTTGCGTGTACATGCATCAGCAAGGGCCCACAGTATGGCCGCACAAGTCAGTGTTTCTCAGTGAGATATAAATATACTTTAAAACAGTTTAAAAGGACACAACAAACACCATGGACTGCTGTGTATAACAAATTTGGAGATTTGTTTTTTTATTATTATTATTTTTTATTTCACGTATGGTGCACTTAACAACTTCCCTGCATTTTCTAGGACATATTCAACCAATTAGTACAACATAAGGCAAAATGGGTGTAGAAAATGTTTTATAAAAAAAGAAATAAATAACTAAAGAAAATATACACTCAAGATAACTAAAAGAATATGAGCATTCTTGCTGACATGTCACATACCTTTCGTGAGTACTAACACGCTATTTCATACTAAGAGATTTCATACAGACTTAACACAGGGTCCTTGCTAATATACAGAACAGCTAGTCTTATGTAAACCAACAATGAAAATGCCCCCATTCAGTAGTCGGTTAAAGCATGTCCTCGGAATACTGCAAAATGAAACACGAGTATTCGACATTTTTACACAACCACTCAACAGCACAACAACTTACTGCTGCACCAGAACAAAACACAAAGCAGGCCTGACAATATTACTGGTGAATCTTGGCATACAATGAGAAAGTGAATGACCGCGGGGCTTTGGAGCGTGGCTCTTAAAAAAGAACGCAGCTTCCCAAGTCCCTGGTGACACTTCACGCACGAAACAATTAAAGTTTAACCGATTACTTAATTTCAGATTTATTCAGCTTCGTTCCTGTGAGGCAAATATACCAAAGGAAGGAACACAGTGACTAAAAACTTCTTGATTGTATGGAAAATACTGATTCTTTTGTTTTGCATCTACAACAGGACAGTAACACAGCTATGAGTCTGAATTCAAGTTTCTTATGTTATACAAATATCACTTCAAAAGTAAAAAATGCAACATGTTTCAGCCGATTGCTGCATGATGCAATACGAAAACAAAAATCAAAGAAAAACAACATATTTACCTTCAAAAGAAATTTAAACAAAATGCCTAAACCATGAAGTTTAAGCAAATAAAATAAAAGACTTGAAAATATATAAACATAGAGAACCATACTTTTATCAGGAATGTAGTGGGAGGGAAATTCTTCCGACGCCCATTAGGAACTTGAACTTCATGCAAATTCAGATTCTGATGTCAGTAATCAAGCATATGGATTATGGAGCTTAAACACAGTTAAAACAAGGTTTTTTGATTCATACCGTCTTCTATGGCTTCCCTCCCTTCACCCTGGGAAAGCAACTGTAATATTTTTATTTAATATGTTGACAAGTACAACTGCAAGTCACATCATGTAACAACCCGCGTAACAATGTTTCATTTTTAAAAAAAGACTCCAACTCCACAGAGTGTGGTAATGACAAGTAATACATTCAAATGGTTTATATGCAGGTGTTGAGGTTCTCTGTGCTCTACAGGGATAGATGATTCACACGAAAAGACGGACGGCTCCGCAGAGCCTCACTCCCGGCTGTGACCCCAAGCCCAGGCTGGGACGGGCCCTCAGGGAACACTTCCAAACTTCTTCAGCAGTGAATCCGGAGGCCTTGGGTAGTAGCCTGTGGTGCTGGGTTTATCCGGGGAAAATCTTGGGAATTTGTAATCCAAAGGAAGATCTAAGGAAGGAAAGTTACACCAACACGCATTTCCTCTAAAATCCAGAATTCACACCAATTTAAACAAATATATCACATTTGAAATGTAAAATACATACAATTTTAGTACAGTTGAAATAATTATGTGCATGGACAAAAAAAATACTACATGCATGATAAAGTGCTTTAAGATTCTAGGAAAAATAATGACTAAATACTTCCACTTTTAAGTTTTCCATAGACTGGAAGTGTAAATCACTCATTTGTAAGGACAATGCTCTCTAAAGTAAACTGGAATGCTTGTAGAATACTCGAAATGGAAGGCTGCAGAGCACCTAGGTGCTGTGTCCATGTACTGTACCAGCACGGTTGGTAACTCATGCTACTGCATGGACACTCAGTGAGAAGACGAATGCTCAAAACCCGGGCTCCCCAGGCCGGTTTTGGGGACTGCCAGACAGCCCACATTTTTGCTCCCACCCACCTCCCTGCCGGTCGTATCATCACAGTAGCATCTGGTGTTCGAGGCCTGGCCTCAGCACCTTCAGAGCTACTGGCTGTATAGGTCCATTCACGGCTCAGTGCTTGGCACTGTTGCCTTAGACCTTAGGTTGGGGCTTCAAACCCTGTGGCCACTCTGGCTATGTCTGCGCCTTTCCTGTGGTACTCATGCTTGTCATGCAGTTAGGTGAATTAGTGTCTCTAAACTGCACAAACTGTGTGACTGTCTGTATCTGTGCCCTGTAGTGTGGGAGGTTCCAAAACCCTGGTCTGCGTACCAGTCCGTAACCAATATTCCAGCGGACTGCACAGTGCTTAAGGGTTTTGCAGAGAGGTTGGTTAATTTTCAGAAATTGACTGTATATTTTGTCTGACGTAAACCAGTCCGTGAAAATCAATTCAATTCAACCCCCCCCTTTCGATTTTTACAGACTGTTTTAAAAGGGGGGGAATCCCTACTACTACAGTGGACTGGCGTCCTATCCAGTGGGCTCTGCAGCCCTGGGCATGCTGGGAATTGCTCCAGGTCCACGGTGACCCAGTCCCGAATAAGCCGCTGGAATATGGGTAGAACCGGGTCCATGCTAAGGCATGTGGGAATTTGGGTCAGGCAAAGCGTACCTACGATGGCCTCCACGCTGGGGATGGCCATGGTGCTGTAGGTGTGGATGCTGTGGCAGCACCATGTCAGCCTAGAGGTTCCTTCTTCACCCTCACAGCCCCTGTGCGCGTCCACGAAGTAGGAACCCCACTGCTCGGAGGCGGCTGACGGCGTCTTCATGCCCTGGTTCTGGAAGCAAGTCGGACATTTCAGCAAAAGGGGGGGGGGGGGGGGTCCTCCGGGCCTTCGGGGGGGGGGGAAATTTTTTTTAATTCTTTTACTCTTTATTCCGCGGTTGGGGTGGGAAAATAGGGAGGGGGGGGGCGGGGGGGGCGGGCGGGGGGGGGGGGGGGGGCGGGGCGGGGGGGGGGGGGGGGGGGAGGGGGGGGGGGGAGGGGGGGGGGGGGGGGGGGGGGGGGGGCTCTCAGAGCCTTCGGACGGGTGAGTAATTCTTATTAATGCTTTTACTCTTTAGTCACTGAGTTGGCATTGTAAACACAGAGGGGGCCAGGAGCGCCGCTTGGCATTACTGCCCAGCTCTGAAATTCCCTGCAGCCTTGACGCCTACATTTTCTCACTCATTACCCAGCAGTGTTTGACCTTGACTTGTACCTCAAACTGACCTACATAGAGAAATGCTGTGGTAATAGATTTCTCCTGAAAACATAAATGCGTTCTTTGTTATTATTTTTCCACGGAAGGACAACTCTGTGTCTTGAGGGTATTCCCTCCACCAGCGATTTATAATAGATGCTTCAGCCTGCAAATATGCAGTGAGTCACCAAGTGAGACAGGTTACTCTTGGAACTCGGGATTCGGGAAGTGCTCCCCCGGGCACGCCAGTGCTTATCAAAGTGATGTATTCTGTCATCTGCTATGAACACAGGGAAGTCTGCATTTCATCAGCCAAAGAAATAAAAAAAAAAAGACAAATATGAAAGAAATATTCAAGGTAATACAAAAGACAATACATTTATAAATATAAATCCTTCATAATATATTTGGATAATATATATATATATATATATGTGTGTGTATAAACATTATATTATTGACTTTTTTATATAAATGCAGAAAACTTCTGCTTTTCAAAAAAAAAAAAATACACACTTCCATTCAGTAATTTCGCTTGGGGTTTTAACACTTCTTGAAAATCTTACAGAATTCAAAACGCTACACAAAATTTTGCTTCTAACCTAGAAAAGCAGTTTCTCCTTCTGATTATATGAGAAGCTCTGCTGCCACCCATTGCCATTGTATTATGCTCCCGTCAAGCCGCTCATGTTCTGTCCCAGGGAACCAGGCCGTCTATTGTACGTTTCTTTGTCGCAAACCCCGTGAAATAAGTGCGACCAAAGCGGCGTCTGTGTCTCCCGGTTTCCCAAATTCTACAAAATAATTCTTTTGTGTTCTAGGTTTTGGCTCAATGTCATGACGCCAGAGTCAGGTCAGGCCAGAGTGGGCGGAGTACAGCACATCCCCCGAAAGCGCTCAGCCACATCTAGCCAGATAAACCCACCACTATGGACAGCTACAAAACCGCTCTGAGCAGCGGCTGACGTGTCTCTGGGGGGCTGCGAGCGTCCTCCTCCCCACTAACGGAGAACGGGGGGGGGGGGCAGAAACCGACGGGCCACGCCGAGTGATTCCAGGGACAGGAAGCTGTGTCTTGGCAGACACTGCGCCTACCTGTCTGCTTATCCTGCGGGTGGGACTTTGGCCGTCCTGGGCTCTGAGCCAGTACACTGAAGGTCAGGTCAATAAGCAGATGCTGGTTATTCTCCTGTGACATACTCTACACATATCCACTATCTGTCTACCTATCCATCTGTCTATCTATCCCCCACTCTCCTTCCTCCTCTCCTCCCCCCCATGACAAACTTCATCATAAACTCCCTTCCTAAACCCCTGCCACAATACAGATGTTTACAGCAGCTGTACTCAGGAACAGAGGCCCCAGCAGTGACATCACGGATCATCATCAGTTGTCACGGTCTGCCGACGCACACATCAGGTCCCCGGGAGGTCAGGGGTCCCCAGCTACAGTCCTGGAGGGTCCGTCTGCACCTCAGTTTGGAGATTTCCCTGGTCAAAAACACCTTATTCAGCTAACCAGCTAATTACCAGGTTTAGGAGGTGTGTTTAGTAGGGTGCCGACTGACCCCTCCAGGACTGGAAATGGGGAACTCTGTGGTAGACACTTTGTGACGGCCATTGAGTGGGGCGATGGTCAGGCGTGGGCCAGGCAGCCACTAACTCCCCCTTACTTCATACTTCCCCTTCTTCTCCAGCGGTTCCAGCTGCACATCGCCCGGCTTGGCCACGCCGCTGCTACGTGGGACGCCCTCTCCCTCCATCTCCTCCACGATCATCACCGTCTCCCACTTCCCGTAGCTGCTGGCTGGGAACATGTCCGAGCGCATGCTGTCCCCAAAATACACCACCTGCGGGGCACATGAGACGTTGACCGTTATCTGTGTAGTGGACACTTTCATCCAAACGTGGGGGTCATCCAGGCCCTGGAGCCAGTGGAGCCTTAGTCTTGCTTAGGGGCCCAAAGTGAAATCACTCTGCTGGGATTTGACCCGGTGACCCTCAGAGTCATAACCCACTGAGCCACACCCCTCCCCCACAGGAAGCAAGTGTTGCATTGGGAAAGTGTATACACAGATCATCTTTACTTTAGAGTTTATGGTCTTTGGGGATATTACTGAAAAAAACAAGTCGCGTTCCTGACCAGACTCAAGTGGATAGAAATGTCAGCAACGAGAAGAGACTGACTGGCCGTGCATTCTCCTTCTTTCGTACGTGGTTGGCAAGAACGACAATATTCAGAATGCGAGAGGGGCCAACTAACAGCACAGTCTCCCAATTATTTTTTTAAAAAAGGGGTAGCATTCAACATGGAAAGTCGACGGGAGTTATTCCTGGCACGCAGAGCAGAATGGAACATTTTACTTCTAGGAGATTGCATAATGGGAATTAAAGGTACAGCTCCACAACGGACACCGGGATTCGGGAAAAACGATTGGAGGGTCCCTCCGGCCAGCCACTCGAGGGTCCGCAAATACAGCCGAAATTTTAGCTCCCCAAAACAGCGTTGGCTGTTAACCCTCTCACAGTGGGTAATTCATCTAAAGGGGTCATTTTGAGTTGCCTTTCATTAAAAAGCATAAGTCATTACTGGGGCTTGGCCACACTGCATAATGAGAACATTTCAGGTCTAAAAAGGGGCATTTTAAAGAGTCGTTGACTGCACTTTCCTGCAAGGAATGTAAGGTGGGGTTTGGGAAGGGCAGTAAATTAGTTGGATGGGGGTGGGTTCCTGCGTTCCCATTGGCTGCTAAGCTGCCCTGGAATGCCTCCCCGGCTTTATCGTGGGGGTGACCCGGCCTGTACCATGTGCAGGGTTAAGGGGGGGTGTGAAAATAAACACCAGAGTCTGCGTAGGGATGGTTGGGTCTTTCTTCTGGCAGGCCTTTCTGTTTTTTAACTCAGTTATTTTCTGAATGCCTGAGGGAGCTCCAGTGCTGGGGTTGTACGGCACCTGTCTGCGTGGCATCGGACAGGATGGCCCACCAGTCCCCCGTTCAGATTAGATTAGATCAGATATGCTTTATTGATCCCAGAGGGAAATTCCTGTGCCTTCAGCAGCAAGGTACACAGAGCACAGATGGACATGTGCTCAGCCAAACAGAGAAGGTGCCAAAACGGCACACATAGTACAAAGATGAAAAAGTACACACAAATCTAAGTCTGAAAAACAGAATATTATGGATTATTAATGAAATAATAATAATAAAATTACTACCATGGTCATAGAAAATAGGGACAGTACACCTTAACTGCCAGGCAGTAAAAAACACTGTCAGTTTAGATCAGGGGTGGCCAATGCCGTTGTTGGGTCCAGGTTTTCCCTGCAGCTCTCTAATTAGATTACTAATTAGGGGAGTGATTGCCTGAAGAGCCCTCACACCTGGGTTTGAACAGCTGACCTAAAGGTTATCCCAAAAATCTGCATTCACACCGGCCCTTTGCGGATAAGACTGGCCACCCCTGGTATGGAGGAGCGGTCCAGGGCACTCTCTTCTGGAAACGCCCATAACCGGAGGCAGTCAGGAATTTACCATTATGCAGTCTGTGTATTTGTGACAGATGTAAACAACCTAAAGGAGGGCTTTGCAGCTGGGATTAGCTACTGAATGGCCATTGGTGCTGTCAGTCCTGTGATAGTGCTTAGTGACAGAGGGATGATCACAGGTCTGATGTTTGTATATGCCAGTCATATCACTTACCTTTTTATTTAGTACAATAAGGCGTGAACCATACGGTGCAATATTATTTCACTGGTCAGGTCTTAATACAGTAACATATAGCAACAAAATTTACATAATTTATCAAAGAAACTGACAGCTAAAGAATAAGGATATGATAAGGTAAGCTTATAAAAACAGGTGATAGGCTTCATATTTTTTTTTTATATTTTTTTTGTTTATTGGACAATAGATGAGTGTTAAAATGCCACATTTTCAGCCAAATAGAGTGTGTATTTCCAGAGCACCATTCTGTCAGAAAGGCGTACATTTAGGAATGTGAGGCCCCCACTTTATGAGCAAGAGAAATGCTTCCAAGTGTAGTTCTGACTTACAAAAATGTTGTTTTTTGTTTTTTTTTTCCCTCTGGAGAGCATTGTCTATGAGGTCCAGCACAGGGACGGTCCTCCTGGACAGCTGCCATTCTGCATGCCTGCAGGTTACTGATGGGTGTAAGTGCACAGGCCCGAAAAGGCCGCAGCCTCTAGGTCGGCCTTCCCAGGCACGGCCTTGAACACTGGGGGCATTCAGCAGGGCAGGGGACATGGATGACCTTCCTCAGAGACACCCTGTGGCACGCTGACCCATGTTACAGCCTCCCGTTGGGTAGCTGACCTTCACTCGTGCTGGATTTAAATATGCTCTTCCTCACTTCTTGCAAAGGTCTCCAGGCATATATCTCTGAGAATCTGCTAGCACAAACTGAGGTTAAGGGCAAGTTAGGGGCCATACTCCACTGCCCACACTATACTGTCCATGCTAAAGTGCTATACTTTTGCTACTATGTGTTTTTAGTGTTGTTCCAATGGTTATTGTTCTGTTTTGTAAATGCCCACTGGATTCTCCAGTTACACAGATTTTTAGACCAATTTTTTTCCACAAGCAAACTTCGTTAAGAGTTCGGTAACGACTGACATGATCAGTAACATTATCGTAAGGCCCCTTTGACCACTGTTAGTCGGTATGAGGAGACGCCACATTGCCTTTTGGCAGCTGAGTACGGCCTTACCTTTGGGTTGGGTTTCCCAGTCATTCTCCTCAGGAGGTCGTGGAGATGTGGCCAGTTGCCCTGGGAGTACCAGCCCGGCTTGTCCAGTGACGGCAGCCCCTCGCTTTCCTCCGTGTCATCCACTGCGAGGAAAAGCGACGCGTCGTGAGGCAAGGCTTGCAACTCAGAATTTGGCGCAGGGCTGCATGACAAAGGCTTCCTCTGTAGAAGGCCCTGGAGGAGATTCCAGCTGTAATAACATCTCGCTACCTGAAGAGCCATTCAGCAAAGCGTTATAGACCTGCTCTACTTTCTGCATCAGGGCCACCTGGTAGCTCAAGAGATGAAAATGCTGACTTTCTCTACTGCTCAACACATCTTCCTTTGCTTCTCCAGTCACCACGTCCTGTAGCAGTGTTTCCATATCCGGCCCTCAGGGACCCACAGACAGGAGCAAAAATGTGGACTGTCTGGCAGGGAACTCAGAGGGAGCAAAAATGTCAAAATGCCGAATCTGCATTTCAGCTCATTCATGAACACTTCTATCTGTCCATCATACTATGCGCTGCAACCACAATAATAATCTGAAATGCTTTCGCGGTCTCAGGTGGCTCGGAGGAAATGAACCAAATGAAATGAGCACAACAGGATATAAGCGCACTGCAGAGCTAGCAGAAAAGAATAGACCCCGTGTCAAGCATCAAATAAAGACGCCTAATAAATTACACATGAACTTCCTTTCCGAGCAGCCTCCCTCTCCAACAAAAATGTCCTTCGCGTGAGCAGCTGACACCATTTCCTGCTGACTGTAGGGAGTTTCGTTTCCCGGGAACCAGACCTCAGCCAACGTATCAGAAAACTGACGTCCTGGTTCTTGGAGGAACGGAGACGCTGAAATTTGTCCCAGCGGTCATCGCACGGAGTACTATCAGGGAGGACCCCGAAGATTCCATTCGATATATATAATAGCAGGAAAGCGCATAAATCTTTCACTACAAAATCTTTATATAAAACAGCCTGTGTGTAATACAATTTATATCAGATGTAAGACATAATTTTAAAACTGGATATATTTCTTTGGACGATATCAGTTCCATTAATTATGGAACATTATAGAAGCAGAGGGATTCAGATAATTACAGCAAATGATGCACTGAGTACTGAATATTCAATAATCAATACTAGCTGCCACGTCCCCTTTCCGAGTCGTCCATAAATGTGCCTGGAATAGCATACGCTGAAGAATGTTGGCTCCCAGAATGCCTGGCTCTGTCTAAACGTAATCAGCTTCGTCTGGACCTAACATTTAGAGGGGTTAAATGGAAAGGGGGGGGGGGGACTTAGAATGATGGCCAAACCAGCCATGCGTATCAGGCAAAGGTAAAGAAAACAGCATCAGCTTCACACTGGCACGTTAAGGATCCCTTCACTGGAAGGACGGGCAGGGGTGCACTGCGTGGGCAGGAACGACACACGCGGCGGCAACGGCAGGGGCCGCGGGAGCTCTGCCGAAAGCGGCATGCATGGAATGCGCCGGCCCAAGCCTAGACGGACACAGGGCCGCGAGCTGCAGGAACACCGAGCCGCGCACGGGGGGGTTGGGGGGGGTTACCCAAGGAGTCTGATATGTGCTCCAGCTAAGTGCGAGACATTTTTGGTCTTTTCGTATTCACGGGAATTGTGTGCACAGAGAAACACAGACATGCAGACACTCAGAGCACAGTTAAGCGATTTGGCTTTGCTAGCTTTATGATCACGGGGGTGAAGGCTGAATTTGCAGCACTGTACATGAGGGGGCGCAAATAATGTATTATTAAGCTTATTATTTATGTTATTAATTGACCACAGACTAAGTCATAGTTACATACTGATATGTTCATTCATCATTAATGAATTGTGACGCATGTTTTATCGCAAGCGCTTATTATATTTGTTACTATATCTGTTAACTCTGTAAATCTTTGTGAACCACTCATGAATAGCATACCAAATACTGATCTCATGTCTGTTCGTCGTTAATGAATGGTGACGCATCTTTCATCTCAAGTTGCGGTAACACTTTACTTGAGGGGCCACAAATAATAGTAGTAACTCATTGACCACTGAAGTACTAATCATGAACATGAATTAGTTAATGATTAACTAATGAACTAACTAAAGAAGTTACTGCAAAGTATATATGAATCGTCATAATTGATTAATAATGAAGTAATGCATAGTTAATGGTTAATTAATGCATTTACTAAGCATGTATTACTGCATTATTTGTGGCCCCTCAAGTAAAGTGTTACCCAAGCTGCTATTGTATTTGTTCATGGTTTGCACTTCAGCAGTGACTGAGTTGCTCCTTGTATTTGTGAGAACAGGGGGCTGGGTTGATCTCTCACACAGCAGCTCTTGATCACTGCCTCTCTGCTTTTAAGCCTTCACTCTTATGTCAGGTAGCCAATGACTGGCAGGAAGCCCAGGGGGGCCCAATAATCGGCCTGACAAATGAACAGCCATCACGGTCAGCCTTGTCAACCTGCCAGAGTTTTAATTCGTCTACATGTTTCCCAGATTTGGCCCTTTGGTGTTATTTCTGTAGGGAAATGAATCCAGATGGAGGAGCAGCACGAAACGGGAGTAACTGCGCATGCAGATTTAACAGCACTGCTCTCTACTGCACGCAATCAGTACAAACTACCCTTCTCTATGCATCCATAGCATAGGTTATAGGTTAAGATATTAAACACACCAGTCTAGTGCTCCCAAATCTGGGTCACTTTTTAATGCATCTTAATGGACATTTGTTTTTCTTTCCAGCCTCAGACTCATAATTCTCATTTCCCAGACAAACTGGAGATTAGAAATTATCTACATTCAAAGTATTTCATCCAGCACAGTGCAATCTGACATCCAGCGGTTCTAAAATGCTGTTATAAAATGCACCAAGCTGGAGTGCAATAATCTACCTCTAGCTCAGGGTTCCCCCGTTCCAGTCCTGGAGGGCCAGAATCCAACACGGTCTGCAGATTTCCCTGCTCAATCACATCAGCTAAATAACTAATTACTAAGTTTAGCAGGTGTGTTTGAGCAGGAAAATCTACAAACTGTGCTGCAGACTGGCCTTCCAGGACTGGAATTGGGAAACTCTGCTCTAGCTGATTAGATAATGTTTGCTACTTTTTCATCATGCCAAAGACTTCGTCCTTTCACTGTGGCATCTTGAGAATAGCTAATGTCTCTCTGGGCAAGATGCACCACCCATGCATGACCGACACTCACCTAGAGTCCGGAAGGGCCTCTGCTGAGGGACCAATGAGAAGAAGCCAGGCTTCAGGGCATTGGTGATAATGACGTCAAAAAGCTCCTCAAAGTCCTTCCTGAAATAACCAGTACAGATGAGTATCCCAACACAAACAGAGAGGTCATAGACTTCAGAGGGACTTGAACAGCCCTGTGATTCAGATGATGCAGGGAGACAAATATTTTGAGTTGGCAAGGACCATTCACAGCAGAAACACTAAACAGTTTAGATAAAATTGCAGTAAGAAAAAGGAATTTGAGTTTTCGCAACTTAAAAGTCACACAAAGTTCTTATCAAAATGGCAGCTGTTAATTTGTGTTGAACTCCAGCACAAAGCTTGTTTTTCTAATGATTTTATTTGCTCTCATTGAACCAGACTGGAACTGATAAAGCCCAGATTATTATATATTAAAGCAAAATACTATGAAAAGGACATTATGAACTATTTCAAATACAAAGCAATTCAAAATAAAGCAGATCGAGGCCAGGTCGGACAAACAGTTTCGAAACAGTACTGCAAACCCACCATTTTTTTTACCATTTCTCTGTGAAAACAATAGTGACTTTGATTGCTACTTCTACTCTTTTGTGACATTCATTTCTATACAGTGAAAGTGTAGGTCTACACCAGGGGTGCCCAATACGTCGATCGCAATCGACCAGTAGATCGCGAAGGTAGTGCGCAACATTAAAACCCTGATACTGTACATTAGGTCACTATACCTACTTCGATCCCTTCTCTTCTAACCTGTCACTTGGCAGAACACGTGAATGTATTGCGAGCTAATGCGAAACTCTGGCGAGCAAAGTGACCCAGCTAGCCTTCCAATTTATATCTACTAAAAAGGGATATTAAAAAATGAGTGGGGGAACAAGTAAGGAACCATAAATATATTGAATTGTATTGCGGTTTATGGGTTCATGCAGTGATGCAAGATTTGCCAACGTATACTGTACATATAAATATAAAATATAAACTATATATAACATATATTTAGCATTTTTAACGTAGGTAAATAATTTTTACCTGGTCATTTTAAAAGTAGCTCGCAAGCCTGGTCTACGCTGTCAAAATATTTGCTATTTTTCAATGGCGCCAACAGCTTCCAATGAAAAACAATCAATAACGAAGAGCAAGACTATGAAATGAATAGAAAAGCCAGAAACGGGAAGCCCAACCTCGCTAAGAACATAATTCTGCATACAGGCCAGCTTCCACAGTGTCGAGACAGTGGACGTAGCTCCGGTCTGCACACTGGCTCACTGAGTCCATTTCTTGGCTTGTGGTGTGACATATGACATTTCTGAGTCGCCCAGCTGTGCCCGTCTACACCACGAATGAGCTGTGAGCAGCTCAGGCTTTTGTGGCTCTTTGGCAGAAGGAGAAAAAAGACACTCCTTCCCAGATGGCATGGAGCCGAAGCCACAGAAGCGGTGTGGAACTCTTTGCTCGATGAGCCTCTGGCATTAGGCTCTTACCGCACAGACAACATGCCTGCCCACAGCAGCTAGTCCAGATGTTTCCTCCAGGGGCTGGCCTAGAGGTGCAGCACTAGGAGGAGGATTCCCGGGAAGCTTGAACCCAACACATGACACTATGGCTACCTATCCAACTCGAGGGAGGCCCCACACCTACAGGACTACCGGTTACCTTTAAACTTGCGTGTGTCAGAAAGATGTTAATTAAAGACGTCGACTCTGAAACACTAACTGTTGGGGTGTTTTGGGGGGGGAGGGGGTGTCGCACTATTCCAGCAGGAGGCAAAAAAAAACAAAGGGATGACCCCCACAGGAAATGACTACAGGAAAAGGCCCCACCCCTGGTCCCCCACGAAACACAGCAGGAATGGGTTTTCAGGTAGGCCTCAACCGCCATGACAGGTGACTTAAGAAGGCTGGCTCTATGCTAGGGACTGCTCTGGGGTTGGCTCTGGAGAGAAGGGTGATGCACAAGCTGCTCAACATTATGGACAATACTACACACCCTCTGCACAACCTACTGGAGGGACAACAAGCTTTTCAGTCTTAGACTCCTTGAAGTCCACTACAAAGAGGCTCGTTAGACGAGGTCATTCCTGCCCATGGCAGCAACCATCTATAGCAACTTCTCTCTGTGTGGGAAATGGAGTCTCATCCTCTGAGGCAAAGCTCATTTACACTTATTTTGCACACTAAAGGTATATCTTTTTTTTTTTACAGTAGTTTTGGTAGCTGTCATCTACAACGCGCTATAGCAACTGCAGTCCAGGAGGGCCAGAATCCAACACAGTTTGCAGATTTCCCTGCTTAAACATACCTATTAAAACTGGTAATTTGTGGTTGAGTAGGGACATCTGCCAGGTGTGTTGGATTCTGCCCACCCAGGACTGCAGTTGGGCAGCCCTGCACTATAGTTATCTTCATAAATGCGTTATAATGGTTTGTATAACAATTAATAAAGCATTACAGCATCTTCTATTGACAGTCATAAGAAATTATAGTGTTGATTAGAATATTTTTAAGCTCAAATGACGCTCTTGTCTATAATGCACTATAAATACTTCACCATGATGTGCATTATAGATGACATATTAATAAATCAGTCATAATGCATAATATGTTATGTAATCGCTATAGTGTGTTATGCCTTTTAATTAATATTCATCACCATGTTTATAATGCTTTATAAATGTATTGTAATGTATTATGACTGTTATCGTAGATTCTTATAGACATGGCATTCACATAAAATATTTTAGTGCATATTTTAGTGCATATTTCTACATATATGTTTTTGAAATTCGTAACTGTGTTAATGTCTACCCTTATGTCTGTGCGTTTCTGGTATTTATGTAAATTGCTGCTGCAACTAAGCAATTTCCCCTTGGGATACACAAAGTAAGTAATGTGAATCTGAATTATGGACAGCCAGTGTGTAGCTAAATCCACTACCTGGGCTCTATCTGCAGTATTGTAATAAACAAAGATATTTTAAACCTTCACACAGATTTATTCATTTATTGCAGTACTGTTTAACACTGACAGTAGAGTTGAGTTTATTTTTGGATTATAAATATGCTGTTTAAGTAGTCTTTTCCCACATCAATTGTTTTAAAAACAGAAATGTGAACTTTACGTAGGCACAAAGAAATTAAGTTTATGGAACTTAAGTATGCAACGACTTCATTCAAGATATTGACTCATCCTTGGCTGCTAATGCCTAAATGTGGCCTGTTTTTAGCAGTTCTGATGTTTCAGTATTATTGTGTTAAACATGAAGATGCAATGGAAATCTCCTGATGCACTGAACCGTGAAACCAGTATCATGGTTGCATGGAGCATTGCATCATGGGCTAGCTGGCAACACTTAGTTACTGCAGCTATATATGATTTAGCTAAGAAATGAAGAAACCCATTCAGTCTTCATCCAGAAATGAAGCAATGCAATGCGTCCTGCTCTGTGGCTTCTGGGGTACCAGCTGTGTGCCCTGAAGTACTGATAATGAGATCAGGCAGGAAAGATATCCCACAACCTACATCTGTTCACAACCCCGGAGAGGGAAACCCACCGAACAAAGACTGAGCGCAGACGTCCGAGGCGTACCCAAGCACCCACACAGCTGAAGTGACTGTAGTCATTCTATGGCAGCTAGGGAAGCTTCTGGAAACTGGGCACATGATTCAGAACTTAGAGGGTATAGATGTGGGTGATGCCCTGAGCAGAAAAAGTGCCATGGCCTACAATGCCGGATCTGGAATGCGTCAACATGAATCTCCGTCGTCAGGAAGTGCATGTGTAGGCCCACGGACCCCCCACTCACCCCAGGATGTGATCGCAGACCAGCCGGCAGTAGTCGCTGTGAGAGCTGGTGATGAGCAGCATCACCTTGCCCGAGTTCTTCATGGCGCGCAGCCAGGCTTTGAGGGAGTCCGAACAGGGCTCCAGGTATCGGCCTGGCTCCCTCTTCACACTAGGGAAATACCAGCCAGCATCCTCTGGGGGGACAGCACCACACAAAAGCAGCAACGTCAACACTCAAGCTCTCCATTTATACCTGACCTGGAAAATAAATGTAAATGTAAATTGAATTGAAATTAATTGAATTGAGTTGAACTGAATTGAGTTGAACTGAATCAAAACACAAAACAAACATAAAACAAAACGAGACTGAAACCATATTTGCCATTTACCCAGAAGCACAACTACATCAGAACTCCTGCACGGTTCCCTCGGTCAAGATTCATTTAGGTTTTTGCGATAAAATTAATTACATAGATAATAAGATAAGGTAAATAAGGTAACTGGAAGCATCATTTCTCTCCTTTAATGGCATTTAGTTTGCTGTGGTCAAACACATGTAAACAAGCCTGTAGGAAGCACTTTATTTTAATAAACACTGGAAGCACTGGATTACTGTATGCAAATTGATGGCTGAGTACTTCCGGGTTCACTCCAAAAGATGGAACTACAGCCAGAGAAAGGTCACATTGCATCCACTGAGGCCCCCTCCCCAGCCCGGCGCCCACTCCCAGTTTGTTTTTCCAGGAAGTTGGAGAGTTCAGCCTACAAAGCATTTGCTTTCATTAAAGTATAACGCATACCAGATGCAAAACTGCGATGGCCACAATCTCAAACTCTTCTCAAAGCGCCATCTACCACAAGACAGCAAAGAAGATGTCTTGAGGGATCTGAATGGGGAGGTGGGCAGCTTTGTCCAAAGGGGGTAGGGGAGGGGGAGAGGTAAAGTGAGCAGTGCGGGGGATGGGGGGGGGGGGGCAGTGTGGTCTCTCAGGCTGGTGCAAAGCACCGTGGGAAACACTGCAAAAACAACAAAGTTCAGTCTCTTGCCCAAAGGCATGTGAAGATAGGCTCTGCAATTAAGGAAACGCTATGTTCTACAATGAACTATGTTCATTTAATATGAAATAATGACTTATGAAAAGTTGAATCTTTGAAAAAAAAAGCAAATTCCAGAATTTCTTAGCATTAATTACATCCGCCAGAGTGCACTCGAACTGGCAGAGACTCCACAAGTTTGTCCAGACCCATGCTATTCCAGTCTGGTGTGAGAATGTCCCAAAGAGCATCTTGTGATGTTACCGAATGCTTGGCTTTCTCAGGCTTCAAGTGCCCACATAAAAGTTTGATGGGGTTGAGGTCAGGTGACTTTGAAGGAAGGTCGATGACAGTCAGTACTGCTTGGTCTTCTTGGGTCTTGCAAGGCTTTGAGGCATGTTTGGGGTAATTATCCTGCTGCAAAATACCCCATTATCATGTTTCACTGGGGTTTTGATACTGTGCGGCATGAATATCTCTCCCTTTCATCACCTTACATAAATCCATCTCTTACTGGAATAAATCTCAAACTTGGATTCTTCAGTAAATAGGACTTTTGTTCAGTGATCCATTCTGAAATGCTGATTTGCCTTGGCCCATGCAAAAACTTTGCTTATTTCCAGGATTAAATTTTATAAATTACCAGATTTTCAAAGTGATCTCAGACTTGAGGACCCCAATATATATATAGTAGTATTACAAAACTATTTTTTTGTGTTTCAAATTTCTTCAAAATAAATGGGCAACTGTTCAAAAAAGATTGTCACCATGGCTATTTATGCCAGACATTTTGATCAAAATGCAGTTTTCATACCATGGACACAGTAAAAAAACAAAAAAATAAAAATCCCTGTTTTGGACACATGGCATATTTTCCAAAGTTAAACTACCTCACACATCCAGACAAACAAATACTGATTTAAATGAAAATAAACAAATAAATGAACAACTGAAGCTGGAATACCTGACAAGGGGCAATGTATTTCCAAAAAGCAGGCATCCTGCTGACCTTGGATTTTTCTCCCTTGCCTTCCAAGGACAACCTTGGGGTGCAATGACTCATGGGATTGGTCTTGTTTGGCGAGGATGGAACCGATGTATCCTTAATATTTGGGGCAGGAGCAAGAGCGACATCTGGGGATTTTTTTTTACCGTCCACTGTAGTTCTGTTCTTGAGTATCCGAACTGGTCTTCGGCAATGGAAGACAACGTAAAACGGGTACACGAGAACACAAGTATGGTGAAGTGCGCATATCGAGAAATGACCCATCCATCTGCGTGAACCGGAGAGACGCCACCGCAAAGGATCATGGGAGAGTCTGGGTGGGGGACCTGCTACCCGGCATTCAGCCATTTTAGTTCTTTTTGATATTTATTCAAAGATAACTAAAACTCCAGTGTTAATCATGCTCCCATTTACTTAAGTGCAAACTGATAAACATCTGTCTTTAAAAAAAAATTATAAATAAATAAACTAAAACAAATGAGTCACACATTGGCAGCAACATCCTGGCTAAGCAGTTAGCATCAGCCCCCGAATGTTGGGGTTCACTCCCCACCTCTGCTGAGAGTGTGGAGTTTGCATGTCCTCCATGTGGCGTGTGGGTTTTGGCAGTAAGCAGCAAATATAAGTAAGCTAACTGGAGCCTCAAAATTTTCCATAGTGTGCTTGTGCCCTGTAATGGCCTGGCAGCCCTTCCAGTCTCCCCCCTAGCGGTTGCTTAATACGAACTATAAACGATACGCAGCCGTGAACTTCCAGAAGATCGTTTACATTTTACTGCCCCCTCGTGGTTAAAAATTAATATTACACTAAATACCTCCATCTAGCAGTCAGGATTTCCCGTATGCGTTTCCATGAAATCTCAAGCTCATAAAAACTGATTGCAGCATCAAAACATTCGTCTTTTTATTACCAGGGAGCTACCAGCCCCTACAAAACAGATTTAATTCCCTAAACATCTGTCTTCCATCCACTTATCCAGGATCACGGTTGTGGTATTTTCTGAACGATATTTTTTTAATCCAAAGGACATCATTGCCTGGTGTTTCAAAAGGTGGCATAGTGGCCTTACACTTTCAGGATCGAGGTTTTGAGACCCACTGGGGTCCCATTAGGGGGATTCGCTGCCTTGTGTCCTGTGTTTGATAAAATATGGCTGCCTGGTCCTAGAAGACGAATTGTATGATATAATTGCCTGAGCCTGATTTTTGATTTTACAAACAACAGGTGGCAGTGCTGCGTGCCACGAGTTCACCAAAAAACCGTAGACAAACACTCAGACCTGCCAAAGCTGAAAACCACTCATTTTAACATGTTTTGTCTCATCTGCCACGTCACATGCCCTGCAGTTAAAAATAGCCGTAGTACGTCCTCTTCTCTCACACATTTACAAAGATAAAGCTACATACATACATATACTACTAATTCTTATCGCTACTTTCATAGTAAGAGGTAATCCCGAGGGAAGGAAAACCTTCGAAAAAGATGCAACTTCTTATAAATAAAAAACGAAATCAGCGGTAAACATCCTTTGAAGAGGCTTCCCTTAATAATGGCTCATTACTTATGCTTGAATACTGTAATCGGGCTCCTCATGCGGAAACCTATTTCTCAGCTACGTATCTTCCTGGCTTTATTATGGCTCCAGGCAAAATTCTCGGGCTTCTGGGGGGAGTCAGAGTCTCCGTGTGGCATCCACTCCTACGTGGCTTTTCTGCCCTCCCCAGGGATGCTCAGGGAGGCTTTCAGGTGGGGGGAAAGAAGTGAGTGAGTGTAACTAGGGGGCATCAGAAGCATTTTGAATGCGGGGAGGACACACTGGCTGGGTGAACTAATATCGTATGTTAAATGTGGGGGGGGTCCAAATGAATAATTATGAAGTGTGAGGGGGACACGTCCCCCTCAGACTTAATGGCGGCGATGCCCATGAACTAGCCATTGATATCAGGGGCGAAGATTTAGGGTGGACGGAGGGGACGTGTCCCCACCAATATCCTCCAACCATTGAAATGTCCCCACCAATAATTTAATCCACTTAGTCATAGGTCCCCACCAATGTCCAGAGCAAATCTACGCCCTTGATTGATATGAAGCAACCCCTTCCAGCTGAAGCAAGGAAGCACAGGGATTGCGCCTGCATTTGCCATGCGGTACAGGCCAAAACGCAACAACTGTTTAAGTACTTGCATCTGTTAAACTCCGCGCTTTACTGTCAAAAGCGGTGCTTGCCGTACAGCCTTTGAAAATAAGTGCGAGCCGCTGCGTTTTCATGGGAGCCCTTGTGCAGGCGGGAGGCTGCACTGCACCTGCCCGACCCCAGGGGGAAACTGTCCAACAAACAAAGCCGACACGGTAGCCATATTTAGCAGTCACCACAAATTGCTGCGTCGAGTCCCTCATGACGCAGTTTTCAGTCTTTCTGCGGCAGAGGACAGAAAAGGAGAATCCTAATTTGCAAACACAGGGTAATGATATCGGTGAGACACATGCAAACCTAAAGCTTGATATTTCCGACCTTCCGAAAGAGTCTAAGTAACCCGGCAGCTGAATGTATCTCGGGGACATAAAGCTCACAGGTCTGCGGGCTGATTTTAGGCTGCCTTAATAATGCTGCTGTCTGCACCCTCCTCTACGCGAACACGCTGCTTTGGAAAACGGCCACGCCTGATGGAGATCTGCGTGACGTCAGATTTGGCGCAGGTGGAATCGGACACCAAAGAAGAGAGAGACGATGAGGATGGACTCGCTCCCCAAGGATTACTGGCGGGGCAGAACACCCCCCCCCCAACCTCTCCTCCTCGAGAACGTGGCAGGTGGCTTTTGTACGGTTTCATTCACCACTCGTTCAAATAGCCTTGAATGCTGCCGAGTCATTAGTGGATATCAAAGAAAGACTAAGTGCAGACACTCATGTTGACTTGCCAAGTAGAAGAACACTGAGCGAGCACAAGAGCACTAGGAAGAACACCAAACGCAATTAAACAGAAGTGTGTCACCGGCACACATTACACATAAGCAATCCCAATTAGCCGCATTCTATATGAATACGCTTGTATCTCAGGCTAAACATGCATTGTTCTTTCTAAATATTATTTCAATATGAATATTATTTGCATCTAGCCAAAAACAGTGATAGGCGATATTTAAAAGTCTGTAAGCCTGGTGATGAGGGTTCTTAAAATGATAGAAAATAAATAAATAAAATGGCATTTTATTAAGTATTTTAAATGTTTAAGCTTTTAAAATACAATCTTTCAAAGTATTTCGTTATATCAGATATTTTACATCCAGCAAAATACAAATGACAAAATACTCAAAAGTAATTAAATATTTTAAATACATTTTATTGAAATACTGCTCATCTCTGGTCAGAAAAATGTGTAAACTACTCAGTGTGTGGCTACAGTTACCCCCCTGAGATGGCAGGCCTGCAGCTTTTCCAGTGGCCCCCCCCTGAGATTGCAGGCCTGGACAGCTTTTCCAGTAACCCCCTGAGATGGCAGGCCTGCAGCTTCTCCAGTAACCCCCTAAGATGGCAGGCCTCCAGCTTTTCCAGTGACCCCACTGAGATGGCAGGCCTACAGCTTTTCCAGTGACCCCCCTGAGATTGCAGGCCTGGACAGCTTTTCCAGTAACCCCGAGATGGCAGGCCTGCAGCTTCTCCAGTAACCCCCTGAGATGGCAGGCCTCCAGCTTTTCCAGTGACCCCCTGAGATGGCAGGCCGACCAGATAGTGCTTCTGAGAGACATGAGGAATCCTATAAAAATGTTTTTAAAGATTTTCCGAGGGCCCTATCTCCAAAACTGCATTTAAAATAGAAAACAAAATTGGTGCAAACACATAATGAATCAAACAGCTAAATGAGCAGTTAGCATCCATACATCAAATCTAGCAGAAAAATATGAAGGCTTTCGCATGTCCAGATGCCAAGTGTAAAGTCACCCTTCTCCAAAAGAACAACTACCGACTCTCAAATCTGTCATTACAAAGAAACCAAAGTAGGGAAGTGGGGGACGGCATTGGGAACGTCGCTGCCCGAGGCCCGCTTCTCTAGACTGCTGCGTCTCCATTTCTAGCGCATTCTGGATAAGCGCGCTCCACTTTCAGCTCCAGTTTAGCCTCGCAGACCCTAAACTGCAAAACTGGCAGTGGAGCAATTCCAGCATCAGACTCGCGCTGGCAAACAAAATATCCTCAGAGCCCGTTCAAGGATAGTATCAGTGGCTCTCTCTGTGCGTAACCTAGTCTGTTCAATAATCACTGAATATGACGCAGCAAGCTGCCACATAATTCAAGCAAGAACACAGTCTTAAATCAGCGTGATGCCTAATTAACTAAAAACTTTATGATTAATTAAATTAGCAAAAGATCAGCTCTCACTGTAACACAAACCTATCAGACATTTCAGATCCAGGAATAAAAAAATCCAGACCAGGATTTTGTTTCAACCTACTAGTTGAGCATAAAGAATTCCAATGACATAGTACTCAGCTGGTTGGTTGAAACAAAATCCTGGTCTGGACTTTTACTTTCTGGACCTGAAATGTCCGCCTCTGCAGAAAACATCCAGCAGATGTTTATTGTGGTGTATCCGAGTCCATCCATAACAAAAACCTACAAAGGAATTAATAAGCAATGCATAATTATTTTTTCAGGAATATAACAATAACACACAACAGATCATTAATGTGTTACGGCTAAATCAATCGCCACCTCATCTTGTACATGGGTAAGCCTATGTGGGTGTACAGTATTGACTACAATTCAGTCATATACCAGAGGAATTCTCAGTAGCTAAAGAGTTATACGTTACAATCCCTTTCAGACTCTGGTGTTTTATTCAGTCTTATCGGAACTGACAGTATTACTGGGAGGAAGTGTGTGTGTGTGTGTGTGTGTGTGTGTGTGTGTGCGGGGGCGGTAATGTTCCAGGGAAAGCACAAACTAGAGTTTCCATGGGAGTTAGGGTTAGCTTTGATGGTTTTGGAGCCGAACCCGCTCCCCCAGGCAGCTTCCCCTTCACACGTCAGCCATCGGCGGAGAGACACAGCTGCCGATTCAAAGCAACAGGGGGAAACGAAGGATTAAGGTTTAAATCCCAGCCAAAGGAGCCACAGTCTGCTTTTGGGACGACGGTGAAACGTGGCCATCATGCTGATGGGCGACACTGCGGTGGGGGCGAAATCTCACTGAGCACAGCGGGGGAATTCCAACCTGAGACAAACAGAGTCATTTCAGCAGCACCCAGAAAGTCTTTTGTCTCTTATTTCAGCCACGTTACCTGTGTTATGCACAGGGATCACTGTGCCAGACTCCTGTAGCAGTAGCAACAGGAATCCTATATAACACTAAGAACTTCCACCTGGGGGCGGGTGAAAAGATGCACCTTCTTATCTTATCGTATCATACTGCTGTTACAGAACTCCTCAAATCCCTACATGATAATGATACGAAGAAAAGGCAGGGATCCATTGCACAGCTGATGCTCTCAACATAAGGACAGAACATCCCCAGTCAGCCCAGGGCCGCCCCGGCCCGCCCAGGCCCGTCTCTGGCCGACATATTTATTCTAAGATTAAAGCGAAAAATGAAAATGAAATCTCCCAACTTATACGACGGGCAAACTATGGCCAGCAGAGGATGTCCCTCTGCATCAGTGAAAAGCCTGCTGATTACACGCACAATGTCGATTCTCTCTTGAATAAAATATAATTTGCAACAGAAAAAAACATGAGTAAGCTGCAGTATTTTTACAAATCCAAGATTGCATCAATTTACTTGCACACTTATTACTCCATTTGCTTTATACTGCAATGTGTTATTTTAGCAGTTTCCAGTATTCACAGAAAAATTAATGATGTTAGACATTATTTAAAAAGTGAGCACCCCCAAAGCTGACTGATACTGTATGTGCATGGTGGTTTTGTGGGTAGTGCTGTTACATCATACCTCCAAGGATGGAGGTTTCACTCTCACCCCAGATCCTGCACAAGTGTCCTCCCACTATCCAAAATCATGTGATGCCCGACTCAATGTCTGTAAAACCTTGCTTTTTGTCCTGGGACTTCTGTGACTTACTATACACCCACTGTGACTTCTGCTTTGTGTCCTGCGGCTCCTGTGACCTCTGCTTTCTGTCCTGCGGGTCCTGTGACCCCTGCTTTGTGTCCTGTGACTCCTGTGACCCCTGCTTTGTGTCCTGCGGCTCCTGTGATCCCTGCTTTGTGTCCTGCGGCTCCTGTGATCCCTGCTTTGTGTCCTGCGACTCCTGTGACCCCTGCTTTGTGTCCTGCGGCTCCTGTGATCCCTGCTTTGTGTCCTGCGGCTCCTGTGACCCCTGCTTTGTGTCCTGCGGCTCCTGTGACCCCTGCTTTGTGTCCTG
>JAODKM010000038.1:3068144-3087833 GCA_026780845.1 Petrocephalus sullivani
CCCTGCTTTGTGTCCTGCGGCTCCTGTGACCCCTGCTTTGTGTCCTGTGACTCCTGTGACCCCTGTTTTGTGTCCTGCGACCCCTGCTTTGTGTCCTGCAGCTCCTGTGACCCCTGCTTTGTGTCTTGTGACTCCTGTGACCCCTGCTTTGTGTCCTGTGACCCCTGATTTGTGTCCTGCGGCTCCTGTGATCCCTGCTTTGTGTCCTGCGGCTCCTGTGACCCCTGATTTGTGTCCTTTGACTCCTGTGACCCCTGCTTTGTGTCCTGCGGCTCCTGTGACCCCTGCTTTGTGTCCTGTGACTCCTGTGACCCCTGTTTTGTGTCCTGTGACCCTTGCTTTGTATCCTGCGACCCCTGCTTTGTGTCCTGCGGCTCCTGTGACCCCTGCTTTGTGTCTTGTGACTCCTGTGACCCCTGCTTTGTGTCCTGTGAGTCCAGTTACTGACTACACACTTATTATTATTCACAAATAAAGCTAGTTATTATTATTCACAAATAAAGCTAGTTATTATTATTATTCACAAATTAAGGTAATTATTATTGTTATTCACCTGCTCTACATTTTAGATTATCTGACCAGCAGGTTTCTGCCTGGCATGAGGACAGTTGTTAAGTGGAAACTGCCAGGCCAGCCATCTTCAGATTTTCATCCTGGCAGCATGTCGGGCCTCACTCTTGTCATCTCTCCTCCAAAGCAGAGAACCCTGGCCCATCAGCCCACTGGGGAGGAGAGTGTTTGACCCAGCTAGGCTTTCCTGGTTCCCTGCAGCAGACACGCCTCCCAGGAATGCGTCAAGTTTGGGCTGATGCGGACATCTCGCTTAATCCTCACAGACACAGATATCTCCTAGGGCTCTTCACCTGCGTTTGGACTGAAAAAGCCATAACAGAAACATGCACTGGACATTCAAGGAATCCTAAATTATATAGGTAATTTGGTGCTGCCTGCTTTTTAACCCATACCTTGCCAAATGTACATTTGCAATGTCTTTCAACATTCAGATGCCACACCTTCTGTTCCTTAGCTACAGAGCATCTGTTCAGCTCTGTGACTCCATCAAACATATTTCCATCTTTATTCCATCCTGCTCTGCTCCTGCTCCTCCATCCCAATTCCATTCCATCCTGCTCTGTCAGAAAGCCACTAGCGACGAATGCATCAGATCGGAAAAGGTTTCTGGGAGCACAAACACCACAGACTGATACACCACAATAAACCTGTAACCAACCTGTGAAACTAAAAATAACATTTCCACTTCAAAACTGAAAAGCCTACCAGATCCGATCGCATATCCACAAGTTACCCATTACGCACACAAACAGGATTCTTGACTCCATTCAGCTCTGTACATCAGGGAACGAAGTAGGACGCAGGGTTTAGAGGATCAGTGCAAGCCTTAGATCCATGGGCCTAAGTGTGTGCATGTCCAAGCAAATTGATTAACCCATAAAATGAAATATGTACAATTTTGTTTTAACATTTCTGGACTTCTTACTGTTCGTATGACTTACATGAAAAAAAAACAAGTTTTTAAGCTACCAAGTCTCCCAGAGAAGTTGCTCTGTGCATGTGTAATAGTCAGCGGGAGAGGCTGCCATTGACTTTGACACAGTAAACATGTGTGCCTCCATCAAAGCTTCTCCGAAGAAGCATTAATACATTAATACATTTCAGTATCTAAATACAACAGCAAGCTCACATTTTACCCTTATTTATAAATCACAGGCAACCAAGGAAACCAAAATAACGCCCAAAGTAAATATGTCAGAAACATTAGGAAAAAAACATGCAGGATTAAGCATTAAAAAAGTATATAAGAAAATTCACTGACTGGCACACTCCACCACATTCACTGTAAATCACCACTGGGATTCAGGCTTCTATGCAGTAATAGGGGAACCAAAAGTAAACTTCTCTTTTGCTTTTAACATTTATTTTCTCTCAGTTTGCCACATAAGCCTGTGCTGGAAAAGCTGACGGAAGATAGATAGATGGACGACTCAGTATTTTTTTATCCTATACACAAAATGTTTTCCATTTTGGCTAACCAAAGTACAGTAAAATCAAACGCGCTGCCCAAAAAAATCCATTCAAACGCAATTTTTCTGCATGAGTACAACTTTCCCAAAAAGCAACGGAGAACGTGAAGTAAGTTGGCCCATACAGAGCAAGAACGCAGGCCATACCCCTTACATCAGTCACAAAATTCAAACCCCATATTTCATATAGACAGAATGTCTGTATGGTTTACTTACTCATTTAGATGACTAACTGACATATAATTTTAAAATAGAAAAAACAAGCCTATAACAGAAACTCCACGTGTTGCCTGAGTAAATCTTGCTTGGCCAAAATGACCACATCAGTGCTACCATGAAATGGCTTCTGAGTAGAACAATGGTCCATTGACCAGCTGCAGAGTATAAACTGTTTTGCGTACAGCATAACCCATAAGCACCGCGTGCCACCGGCGCTCACAACCGCAGGAGGCAATCGCTCTCCTAGGCAATAACCCAACACATCCTTACGAATCAAAAGCAATACAGTAGAGTCAGGACATCCATCCACACATATCCACCAAGGACGGGAGAATATATTAGAAGGAGAAGGGCTGGAAGACGGGACAACCTGAGAACGCTCTGTAACATTTTTAACCCTGGACACTCAAGCAGCCGGGTAATCACACCTTTTACAGGCACGTTTAACATTATTGCAGTGAACATTATTGCGGATCAATCCGGTGTTTTATTTTTCGTCGAACAATCCGTTAGGCGCTGAATTGTTCAAATAATATTAGCTAGCCAGTGTCAGATTAGTAACGTATAAACTGACCCTCCTAGAAACATACACACATTTTTTTTTGCGTGTAATTTGTATGACGTTGTCTTATGGGCACAGTCTGTAACAAAAACAGGGGCAGTAGGTATTTATTAAACAGCACTTTGCATTTGGGGTGTGACAATGAGGGAAACGTTCATTTTCCCCTTTTTTTTGCTTTTTTTTTTTCGAGCTCACGGGGGTTCAAAAGCCGGGTGCGAAACGCTGGAAGCAGAGCAGAGAGATCATTGGCAATCGACGAGCGAAAGCCAAGGACCAAGGCCACCGGAGGTTCCATTAGACACGTCTGCTGAATGACAGAGCAAAGCACCTGCAGGCTCACACACATACTGTAAATGTTACATGTGGGGCGCTGGGCATCATCACTGCTACACGATTATTCCAACACCAAATGCAGGCTTCCAATGTTCCACCAGTCATAAACATCTGTTAATTGAGTCATGCGCTTTTGTGAGCTCGTGGGTGTGGACAAGTAGATGCTGCAATGTTGATACTCCAGCCAGCACAGTCCTAAATTCTTATTAACTCTTTCTGGATAAATATATCCCTAACCACCATGCAAAAATGGTAGATTAAACCCCGCTTGACAGAAACCAGTACATCTTGAAAGACGGGAAAGTAATAGCATTAACTGCGGAAGTCAGGTAGTGATCCAAATCCATACTGCCGGTTCCGGTGACCTCAGAATGGGCTGGCGAATGGGAAGTCGGAAACAGTGGAGCGGGAATTCTCCTGGCCAGTAGAATTTCTCAATGAAACACATTCCTACATAGTGCTTCATATATCAAGGGATAGGGCACTTCACATAATGCAGTGGTGAAGAAATGATTGAATAAAAACAGAACCCAAGCCCGTCATCACCCTGGCCAACAGCTCGCACTGCAAATGAAAAAAAAAACACCCTGGATGGAGTGTTGTTTGAGATTATAGAAGTTATTATGACATCTTTTTAAGGCAAAACCATGTTAAAATGCACGGTGAAATTGGCATGCAAAAATGGACGTGCAATGCCACACTCTACACATTTCTAAAATTATAGCTGTAACATCATTAAAATGGCTTTTACAATGACCACAAGAACAGAAGCCAATATTGGAAAAATCATTTTTTCTGACTGATAAAAAAGTCTTTTATTTTTCAGTGACACAAAGGAAACACAAACCCATGCCTGTTTGCACAGTAACTGGATAAAGAGCCAGACAGGTGAATGGCAACACACAATTTCATCAGAACTACAGAACTAATAACGAAGATCCTAATTCTCATTATGGCACAATAATACAAACAGCGGATCTTTATACAGACTCTCATGTGCAAAGCACTAAATCATTCTTCAAATTTTAAAGGAACCCTCTGCACATTTTTAATTATTGCAGTAAATAGCAAAGAGAAAAGATATACAGAACTGTGCAAAAGCCTTAGACAGTCAAAAAACGTTTAAAGCTGTTTATCTGGGTAGTAAGTCTATGCTTGCTGAAAAAAAAAAATAACTTTAAAAGGTATGCAAATTAAGAGTAACACTAAAAAAAAAAAAGTCTTCTGTTCTCCAAAAACTGATACTGTTACTGATATCTTGTCGGATGGCTAGAAGAACATCGCTTCAGGTCCTAAACTGTTCCTCAGAGCCACCTCAGCCATTCCATGTTTTCGATAAATTTCACCTCCAGCTCACATACAGTAATTGATAAATTCATTTAAAAAGTCTATGAGGTATCAATCGGCCATGTAAGGTGTGCTAGTGGTCCAACAAATACAAAAAACACATCGGTGTATAGGATGGTTGCTCCAAATAATGGGGTGAATTGGGGAGGGGGGGGTTTATAATGGCTAAGCTGACACATATTGACAGACACAATAAGAAGATTTAGACATCTTCTTTGATGGTTAGTACTGTAAATGACTTAATGTCATCTGTTGCTTTGCTGCTCCCTGATCCCAGACTATAGGAAAGTACATCAGATAATTTGTTTCCAAATACATCGACTAAAGACACCTATGCTGAAATTCAGTATGATGGATGGGTTTCATGTTGCAGAGCAATCTCAATTTTTGTTTGACTCTTTCTGCTTGGGCCGATTCCTACAGGTCAATGAGCCATAACTTCATTTTCTTCTAGAAAAGCATTTGCTTACGTGTTGTCGTACATCAGGAGGCAAAAAAGCCCTTGATGTGTCAGATGAGACTTTCGTGGAGAAGGAACACCTTATTTAGAACGAACACCTTATTTTTAGATTTGCCTGGAATGACTACTACAGGTGTCTTCCAGAACTCCACTCCCTGGATTATTCTCTCAGTGGAGAAGCAGAGAGGCTTTTCTGAAAGCTCTGTTGTTCTGGTACAAGGTGTCGTGTCTTTTTGCTGGCGTGGCGGTGGATGTTTACACTTTCGATTGCATGTGTTGCCTTGATGCGTAAAAAAAACGAGAGCTAAAATTAGAGTTTCAGCTATGCATCTGTGCGATGGAGGCATATGTGGAGGACATAAACAGGGCCCGATTCCTCACATACTTCTCTAATTACTCCAAGACAATAAGCATCTTGTCAGCCAACTTCATCTCTGATGTCCCATAACAGTCTTGCTGGACCCAAGAAATATCCATTTTGGGAAAGAGAGAACAGTACTCTATCTTTAAAGGCCTCTGCTTTCCGTTTCAACAATCAGGTCTTCCAGCGCCCAAAAATCCCATGTCTTCATATTTCCACTCTCAAGCACGCCCCCACACAATATGCTTAAGACCTAATGGTAATTCTCTTCACACTGAGTAAGACTGAAGACTGACATTTTAAATACACAGGCAACACCAAAAGCTGGTAAATGGAAAAAAAATGGATGCACATCATACAAAAGGAACAACACTATATACTGTACAGGCTGTGGACTACAGCCATACCAGAACCAGCTTGTTCTGATCACTTGACAGTCAATGTTCACACTTGGGTGGCGTAACAACGTTAGCCTTCCTTATGCTTCTTCCATAATTCATCACCATATCATTTTACCATCATTTTTACTCTGGGTGTGTGTTTTCAATCTAACCGAATATTTTTTTTTTTATTTTGTTAAGGTTAAGGCAAAGTTAAGCGTTTCATTCTGAAAGACAGGAATGACAGAAGAAAGTCGTAAAATGAAATTCAGCAGAAAAGGAATTAAAATTATAGACATGCAAAAACACACAGTGATTCATGGCATTTTGGATACTGCTCCTCTCCATCAAAAACAGCCTGCACCAAATGTCTCTGTCAACAATTACAAAACCATAAAAGGAAAATATTCAATGCAAAACTATCAATCAACCAAAAAGAAACAGAACAAAATGAAAGTTGTCTTTCACACGCCGCTGTTTTAGTGGTGTCCCCAAGGAAATCTTTTACCAGGAATCGCAAACAAACATTTTGAAAGGAGACTAAAAATATCTGATGAAAACATTCAGAATTAATGCATGTGAATTCCTGTACTTCAGGGTAGGAATTAAGGCTTGGCACACCTATTTAGAAAAAAAGCTTTGTTTTATAAGGCAACAGGTCATGCCTACATCATTTTCAGCCTATTTGTCCTGCACGGTTTTACATTACACCATTCTATTAAGTCTTACCATCAGAGCTTCTGACCAGTAACACCAGTTGAGGAGTTGGCCACATGCGCTAACTGTAAAAAGTATTTGCCTGCAAAATTTCCACAATAATTGTTCCATCTCAATATTGGTTTTCCACAGTAATTATTCTGAGATGTTCATAATCTCATAAACACATCCAAACCAGGCAGAAAAACACACTAGGTGGTGCCCCTGGGACTGCACTTGACCAGAAGAGGAAATTCACATCTGAGAACAAGGCTGACAGCTCCCCAAGACACCTTGTGCTGCCAATACATCCAAAATGCATTCGATCTGGAAAGCAGCACGTTAATGGACACGGCGCCATATGCAATGCATTTATGTCTCTACTACACACTAAAGAGAGACTTAAATATCTCTTGCAGCAATACACTGTAAATGACAGGAGTGTAAACCCAAATCCTGTGCATGAGTACAGAAACCCTCCTCACCAAGTTCTTACAGCCAACTTTAACAGCTGCTTAGAAATTGTTATGCTATGGCGACAATAATTCTATGCACAATACAAAAAACCTACAATTTCGCATGCAGCTAGTGTCTAGTTAGTGTCTCTGTATAAAGCATCTGGTCAGCACCACCCTCTGCGACTCTAAAGATAAGCATGAACTTTTTGGGCATTATTTCAAGGTTAGGAAACGTCAAAGCTGACCAGCTTGAATGTATAGGAAAAGCTACCTCTCTGACCTGCTACAGCCATATGTTCCAACACGGCCTCTAAGGTCTGCTGATCCCCTGACCTTGGTCGTCCCGAGAACACGGCTGCATTTGCTGCTGTATGAGTTGTTGCATTTCTCTCTCTAACGTTTTGTCTATTATTTTATTCAGTTGTTTTTATGTCTGTATTTTATTTATTTGTTTCTTATTTTATTCTCTTTTATTTATTTGTTTATTTCATAGTACTTTTATTGCCCGTGCAGCACTTTGGTTCAACTTTGCCGTTTTAAATGTGCTTTACAAATAAATTGGATTGGAAGCTAAATCGATCACATAAAAGGCTGTTATAAATATCCATTTCATAAACATAGGGCCAGATAATCTGCATACAACTTCCGTGTTCTGATATGTTATGTTTGTTTGAAAGGGTGCATGTGAATAATTACAGGGCCTTCAGAAAGGGAAGGCATTGAGGACAGCTGGATAGCTGGATACCTGGAGGTCTCTCCCTTTTTCCATTGGCTTTAGTCTCCTCAGCACCCAGAGGCCCACAAATCAAAACGCTGTCAAAGCAAGGAAACGGGATCTGCGACTGGACCAGCGACCAGAGGCTTGTCTACTCAAGTCATCAGCTCAGTTCCAAAGGACTTTACTGAAAGGACTGAGGTAAGTGAACTTAGGCAATTAGGCAAACCTCAGAAACGCTAAAACGGACACAAACATCCTCCGTGCAAAAAGCTAGAAAGTAAATGAGAGAAAACAAACTGTGCTACGATGTTTAGCTCCAATCAAGATTTACTTCCAGAAATCACACAGCCCTGAAAAAAACACAAAAGTGATCTTAGTATTCTTTCCAGAAAAAAAAAAAACAAACTGAAATATTAAAAAGCCTGGGTCACAGTCAGGCTTTGCAGCGTCCTGCCTTGATTTTAACTGCTCACTTGTTGGAGGTGAGCTACACACCAAAGACCCTAAAGGAGAAGGACTGGGATCAACAGAAGACCAAGTCAGTCAGACCCCAAAGGATATGAATCTCAGGATATTGATATCTGGTGAGGATAATCAAATCTGGCATCAACATTACAGGAAAGTTTTTGTCCACAGTACATACATGCAAAAACAAAGGTAGTGGCTGACTGTGCAGATCCGAGTGTCCTATGGTTCCAAGAGAGATGTTTAAAGCTACAGTCCTATAAGCTAACCCTCACACAGCCCATCAGCCCAACCTTACATATGATTAGTATTTATGGATAAAAAGTACATGAATACGGGCACGCAAAGACGGCTTCAGGCAAAAGCATTCAGGGGATTTCGACTGACGCCAACACTTTATGACTTTTTTCTTGGGACGCACCTATTTATATTTTTCCTTGAGTCATATTTAACCATGTTGATAATGAGTTGACACCTCTGGGATCAGGGTTCGAGTCTCTGCCATGGCTCCGAGTGTGTGTGGAGTTTACATGCTCTCCCCTATGGGGTTTCCTCCAAGTACTCTGGTTTTCACCCCAAAGTCCAAAAACATGCTGAGGTTAATTGGAGTTACCAAAATGTCCCTAGGTGGGCATGTGTGAATGTGCCCTGTGATAGGCTGATTCCCCATCCTAGGCTCTTCCCTGCCTTGTGCCCATAGATCTGGACCCCCGCATCCCTGAATAAGATAAGGCATTACGGAAGATGGATGGATATTCAAGTTTGTTAAAATCTCTCATGAGAAAAGCTGGACAATAAAACAATACCTGTCAACAGTAAAACTCAAGATTTGATTAAGAATTGCTTAAATCATACATGGCTCTATAAATGGAAACGGTTTCAAGAACATTAATTGTCCAGGAATATTTAATTACGCTGTCTGCAGCCAGTAAATGGTGAGTGTGAAGGCTTACACTTCTACAATAATGACAGGCAAAGAAAGAGAGATGCACATCATTCCAAAAATATCTGTACCGCTCAGCAGAAAGGGGTGGACACCTATTGCACCATAAATCCAAGAAATGTCAAGAAATGTTGAGCTCTGCATACTGATTCCAACTGCTGTCAGCAAGGCATCACCGTCAGCCCGTCAGCTCCTCCCGCACACGCATCGCCCCTTCAGCGCTTGCATCCGGTATAGAATGAATGTACGTCTCACCCTAGAATAACTTGGTGTAACAGAAATGGGGTCGGTATAAAATAATTACATAATCTAACAAAGTGAGGAAACGTGTAGTAAAACTGCTATTGTGAACAGAAATTACTGCAATTCTGCTTTTAGTTTAAGTGTCTAAAAATAAAGCAATAAACAACATCAGGCATAAAAATAAAGATGTTCCCAGCAACAACAACAAAAAAAAAAACCTTAAACACTGCCCTCTAGTGTCTCTTAGGCTGCAATACATTATGGCCAGTTACTATGACTGACAGGCCATTAAAACATTAATAATTAAAACATCACAAAGTATTGCAAGACTCAATACAGAAATTCTATACAGATCTGCAAAAAACACACCGTTAGGAATATCAAGGACATGTTCATCGAAAAGGATCAATTAGGATGGAGACTGTAAAAGTCACCTGAACATGGGTCATTAACTTTTAACCCAGCAACAGACAGATTCAGCTGTTTCCTTGGCTTTCTACAGAAAGCACTGTTGGTGTTTGTGACTTAGACGTGCACGGACACTAAAAGCAAGGTAATCACAGGTCTAAGTGCTGACAGAAAACCACTCTGCCGGCTTCAGAGAGCTTCACGACTCAAAGCGAACCCCTAATTAAAACCTCTATTGTAGGAGGGAGGTGCTTATATAGAGGGCAGACTTTCAGAGGGGCGATGGGCAGGCTGGGTATAAAAATCCGAAAAAACGTATCGAACCCCAGCAGTTCTTCCAGTACTTTCCCAACCTAAGGATTTACAGCAGCAGCAAGAACAGAATCCTGGATCCACGTGTGTTTTTTTTTTTTTTTTTTTTTTTTAAACTTGGAGCTAAACAGCCAATACTGGTATGTGTCACCTTCAAGGTTCTTGTGACTAAGCCTGTGAGATGCACACCTTTGCCCAGCTCACTAGAACCAGCACAAAGCCGGGCCAAACCGCCACTGTCCAGCAAGCCACTGGTATAGGCTTGAGGCCCTGGCACCACAGCGGTTATACGATGTGAGTGGTGGGCTTAAGGTTATTAAAGGCCAGGTCTGGACAATATAAGCAAACCCTGAGGTGGCAAGGTCGACCATCACTTAGAGAGCTACGATATCAGAGCAGATTAGTGGCTCTGAAATGGGCAAGACTGAGCCTAAAGAAATGTTACAGCAAATGTCTAAAGAACAGCTAGGCATTTCCCGTAAATGCTCAGTAGCAGAGCTGTTCAAAGCAACCAATGCCCAACGGAGTTCTAACGTATATCTTCTACACAATTTTCCATTGCAGGTTTAGCCTCAGAGGATGGACTTTCGGGTAATCAGTGTCATTCTGCTTTCATTGACCTTGGCGGAGGCAACTCCGGAGAGGTACCACGCCAGTCAGATCGTCAAGGCACCGTACCCTAAGAAGAGTCCTGGTAAGTTCAAGGCAACCACTGACCATGACAGGGATTTGCGGCTGTACTCCCCCCCAGAATTTACAGCAGATTCTCTGTTTGAGCAGAGATTAAAAAAGAAATGAGGTCTCAGAGATTAAAGGAAATCCAGCTGAAATGACTGCCTGGTAGAAGTTAAGTGCTTACATAACACACTCCCATAAGCTGCATTCCAGCCATGTGCTCGTAGCCTTAACCTGTCAGTGGATTTCCATCCCAATTAAATTTTAATGAGTTTCACTTCAGGTTTTTCCAGTTGAAAAACACTGAGAATATAGAAACTGAATTACAGTACTGTTTATTTTAATATTTTATTTTTGTAGTAAAAAAAGCCAAGTCAGAAATACATGTCTGCAAAGCTACCATGTAAGGCATGCCTATTCAATTTATTTCACATATAGCCTAGTTTTCAGTCCAGCCGTGTTCCAGCAAGACCTTCCGATCAACTATACTACTTTCACTTCAGTATTCTGAGGCATATAATGAAGTATCCTGCTATTATGTTCAACGGCTCATTTGTGCATACTTATACTGAAATCGCTGGCTGGACATCCTTAGCCGGAACAAAGGAGAGTCGCTGACAGCGGAGAGAACAGGGCGCAGACGCACATTAAACCGAACATCGCAACCTCAACCAGTCATCAGCTGAGTCCACCAAGTGGCCGGCCCGTTATGTTTACTGCTGTGGCCCATCGCAATGTGGAAGTCAGCCAGTCGGCTCTCTGATCCGCTGCAGGCTGCGGGAAGGAGTAAGCCGCTCGCACCGCGTAATGAGCGCTCTCCTGCGGGCTGCCAAGGCGCTTCGTCTCCGGCCGCAAATAGTCTCGCACTCCCGACACGTGACGTAAGCGGTGGTGCGGAGCGGGAGAAGGCGTCGGGATGCTCACAGCCTTTTCTTCAGTGTTCATCCATACTTCCAAAACAAATGTTAGCAGGCTAAATTCATCCAAACAGACTACTTTGTCCATGTTTTATATTAAAGAAGCTACACTGAATGCTTAGAAAACTTGAATCAAGACTTGTGAATGTTTAGAAATGGTTAATATTAGTGAAATTAGCACGTGGTGACATTTTGCTTTTAAAGGGGTTACTCGATGTCATACTTGGTCTTGGACAGAGTAGAGACGTAGTTTTTAATTCACAAAGGTGACAATTTTAATTTTCCATATGACTGGTTTTGTTACAGGGTAGAAGGTGTAACAAGGCAGAGCTGATCCACAGCTGACAATCAAGTTGCACTATAACTAGTTAGTTACAGCTAACGCTTACTCTGCTCTGGAGTACGGCGTGACCCCTGTCTTGTGTGGAACAAACGGACAGTCGTGAGACCTTCTTATTAGCAATGGTGGGGAGTCAAAACGAATATCAAATGGATTTAAGCCAGTATCAGTTTGCATAACCATAACTGTTGGTCATTAAAAAAATATTTGTTACTCTGTTTAGTTAAGCTGATATCAGATCATCATCAGATATCAGAAAATATTGCTGCTTGTAAACGAGGAAGCCCAACTCTTGGAAGTACTTCTTCCCAAATTTTAAAGCCCAGCCTAAAGTCTTATAGGTGTAATCTGGATATTCCATATTCAGTTAAATATTGACACTCATGTTAGCTTGTCACAGAATGTCAAGCTTGTCATAGAATTAAAACTCAAGAAGCTGACTTTGCAATAGATGACCTTCATCCTTCTTTTTGATAGAAAGTGGCCTGATCTTCCTCAGTAAGTATGGACAGAACTGGTGAATTCTTATTCTCTTAGACCAGTGTTTACCAATGCGGTTCTCAGGGACCCACAGACAGGCCACAATTTTGCTCCCTCCCAGCCAGTCTCAGTAACTAAAAATAAATCAATTAAACATGGTGTAATGAGCTACTCACTTTTCATCCGTTTAATTCATAATGCTAAACATATCGTACCACCTTTGTAGTTTAAACAACTTGCAAATATGTAACTTGCCGTCTCATTCTTGTGAAGGAACTAAAATTTATACAAGAAAGTGGGTTAAAAGTGACATTGCTTTGTAAATCTCTGCAGTTTCGTGAGTTGTCACTGTTAACCAATTACCTTGAGTCAGTGTAAGCTCAACAAGTTTAAGCTGTAGAAGAAATAAAAGTTGATGTAAATAGTGACAACATTTCAGAGGGGTTCCTGAATAAAAGCAATGATAGCAAACAACACAACATTCAACACAACTAAAAATGTCCACATTTTCGTATGGAACATACTAAGCACGACGGCCGGGTGTGCATTTTTAAAAGCGCCAGCAAAGGCTGTCCGCCTCCAGTTTACACACAAACTCAGAAACTTTCAGGCGTTTCTGCACTTGGCCAATAAAAAAAAAATGCTGTTATACATCTTACTCAAAAACATCGAAGTAAATACTCAGGCTAATAATTAAGCGTTAAGCAATCTGACAAATGGATCTGAAATTCTCCAGCAAAAGTCGATCAGATCCTAAAAAGTGGTAACAATGAGGAACTATTGAAATATCATAAGACGTCACTGAACGCCATCACAGGTATCGAGATACTGTGCTCAATCGCTTCCTTTTTAATAGTGTATCATATAAGATGTGTTTAATGTGATATCTTTCATGACATTTCTCACTGCATGCTTTTCTCATATCTGTAATTTATTTTTCTCTCTTTTATTTGCTTTATACCGATTCCTGTAGCTGATCTGGAAATCCAGCATAGTCACAAAGTAACCAAATGCTAGCTTAACGTATATATTCCTCACGCAAGTACCATCCTTACTTGAGAGGAAGGAAAAAAAAATCTTTTCTTCATAATACAAATAAATCTATGCATTATACTTGCTTTCTAACATCAAGAATGAGACTCAACCGTTCAAGTCAAAGGGTAAATAGGTAAAAGGGTAATAGCATGGACGTAAATATAGTAAAATAATAAATATAAACATTTTATTTGACTTGTGAAATTTATGTGTGTACGTATATATTTCTATGTATACTATATTATATGCTTTTTGCCAGCAATACTGGACCCATGGAAAAATGGTAGCTTTAATCACAAATATGTGCTTCTTTGAATTTTTTATCATATAAATATTTGTAATGTATGTTCAATTGCTAAATATAAACTAAATTGCCTTCAAAATGAAACTCCTGCAGTTTCCAGGGCCTCCTTCTCATGGCTCTTGGCATACTGATGGCCTTTTCTGAAACCTCTACCACTTTAACAAAGTCAGTCCGTATCCTGATGCATTGGATGTGCGGCCAGCTCTGTAACTTCCAACGGCCGTATTCAGGCCCTTTCATAATGTGCGACAAATCTAGCCATAATCTTCAGTATATAATTCATAATAAATATCTTTTACAATTTTATTAAATCAAAAGGAAATCAGTGTTACGATCTGCATGCTAATAAATATCTTGTTTTCATGCAGTGCAGGTACCAGGTGCTCCCGGACCCCCAGGGGCACCAGGCAAGCCTGGACTACCTGGGCCAGCTGGACCTCCAGGCCAGAGCGGATATGGAAAGCCAGGCAGTCCGGGGCCCCCTGGAGCACCTGGACCTGCAGGATTCTCCTCGGCTGGCAAGCCGGGTGCGGCAGGAGCCCCTGGGAAACCCGGAAGCAATGGCTTGCCTGGGGAGAGGGGAACGCCAGGCACACCTGGAGCGCAGGGTCCTAGAGGTGCACCTGGCTCTCCGGGGAGTCCTGGACCTGCAGGCCTTTCTTCTGTTGGGAAACCCGGTCCACAAGGGTTTCCCGGATCAGTGGGGCCTAGAGGTGAGCAAGGCCTGAAGGGACACCCTGGAACTCCTGGTCTACCAGGACCAAAAGGAGAAAAGGGATATGGGATTCCTGGAAGTCCAGGTCCGACAGGTCCAGTGGGTCCAAGGGGTCCTGCTGGCCAACCAGGAATTCCTGGGGTAGGGAAATCAGGTCCAGCTGGAATACCTGGGGAGCCTGGGAAGTCAGGCCTGCCAGGGAGAGATGGGTCTCCAGGACAAATGGGAAAACCAGGAATAAAGGGTTTTGATGGGGTTCCTGGTGTAGGAACTCCAGGAAAGCCAGGTCAGAATGGTGCTCCCGGTATACCAGGCGCCATTGGGGCTAAAGGCTCTCAGGGAGCCCCTGGAATACCTGGAGCTCCTGGTTTACCAGGAATTGGAAAACCTGGAATTCCTGGACAGCCAGGACAGAGGGGGGTTTCAGGCACCTCTGGTACCACGGGTCAAAAAGGAGAGCCAGGGCCAATGGGACACACTGGTTTTACTGGGGCTACTGGCTCTGCAGGGCCAGCTGGTCCTCAGGGAGCAAGAGGATTAATGGGAGAGCCAGGGCTCCCAGGCCTGAAAGGTGACATCGGTCCTGTGGGACCGCCCGGGCCACAGGGATATAAGGGTGATCAGGGAGTACGGGGCTTAGATGGAAAATCAGGTATCCCAGGGGCACCAGGCCTAATTGGTCCAAAGGGACCCCCTGGAATACCAGGTCACAAGGGTGAAGTAGGCATTCCAGGGACACCTGGCAGCCCAGGAGGATCAGGGCCAGCGGGGGTAAAGGGAATTCCAGGGCGTCCAGGAGAAGCAGGGCCAGTAGGAGAAAATGGAATTCCAGGAGCCAGGGGGCCAATTGGACCTGCAGGTCCTCCAGGTATACCGGGCCTTAAAGGTCACCCAGGTCCCCCTGGGACCCCTGGCCCTGCAGGAATGACAACTAAGGGAATATCTGGTCCTCAAGGCCCCCCTGGTCTTCCTGGGACTAGGGGACAAGATGGTCTTCCAGGGCCAGTGGGACCTCCTGGCCCACCTGGTCCTCCTGGTGAGATTGTTTATGATAAAGGTGCGCCCATTAAATCGCATGAGATAATGGGCCCTGCCCTGGTCAAGATCCCAGTCTCTGCCTTCACTGCAGTGTTGACTAAAGCGTACCCTCCGGCTGGGGAACCTATTCGCTTTGATCAAATCGTGTATAACGCAGAGCACCACTATGACCCCTACAGCGGAATTTTCACCTGCCGCATCCCTGGCATTTACTACTTCGCCTATCACTTGCATGTTAACGGGGCAAATGCATTAGTGGCACTATACCATAACAGCCAGCCAGTCACGTTCACTTACGATGAATATAACAACGGCTTTCTGGACCAGATGTCAGGCAGCGCTGTCCTTCAGTTGCATGAGCACGACACTGTCTATGTTCAGGCACCTGATGAGGAGGCTAATGGTATCTTTGGTGCCGAAAATGTCCACTGCTCTTTCTCTGGCTTCCTGATTGCCTCCACGTGATACGGAATGGCAAAACAAGCGCACAATGTAAACTCGAGAACAGCTGAAAAACGTTATCCCCCGTTTATCCCTCAGCCTTCTTTCCGAAACAAAAAGTAACAAATAATTAAAACAAATTTAAACTTTCTGAATATTTCAGAAAGGGATGGTGATAGAAAGAAAATTATTTCACTGAGAATTCTGACAGAGATCAGTAGATAGCATATAGCATAGCAAAATGTATAAGGAAAATCCGATGGATACATTTTCTGATTTAAAATTTTTTTTTTTTTTTTACTTTTTTTATGTATTGTTTCACTTCTTGCTGTACTTGCATTAATATTGGGTTGAGAGTAATTAAAAGAATAAACACACAGTGCTTGCTGCTTATAAAATAACAGTGACTGATTCTTGATTTTCAGTGTTTGTCTGAATAATGTTATATGTTTGGCATATACATCAAATAATTCTTGGAAAAGAATACAATATTGTACTGGATTTGTCACATTTATATATGAAATATAGAAAAAGATAATCGGGTCAGGAAACAAGCAATACATGTTTTGTCAGTGACTTTGTTATATTGCTCAAGATGCGTCATGCTACGTACAACTTACTGACCAAAATAATAAAAAAAAAAAAATCGTACTCCCAAATGTTTGTCTTTTTCATGATGACACTAGTATATGGTATCTGTTCTTATAGCAACAAATGCCATTAAATTAACTGCCACAATGGCTACATCTGGGAAACAATGGCAACAGCTGTCAGTTTTTTCTCTTCTGAAAAAATGCCATATTAGGTAATAATAAATATAAAACACTGCTACATTATATCCATTTTTATGTCCTAAAATTTACCCATTCAGCACATTTTTTATGACAACATTACTTTATCAGCCAATGAAAACACTCTGCTATATATAATCTATTCATACACCAAAAAATACACATAGACACACAGGCAGACTTACCTTTAAAAGCTGAAGTATTATAATTATGATCTATGCCGGCCACAATGTCTTTCCAGAAATCTGCTGTGACCTCATTCCCACGCTGTTAACAGGTGAGCAAGAAACGGAACATACTATTAACCATGAAATGCTATGTTATGCGCTAAATGCACAGAAGACTATGTATTTATAGTTATGTAGGTATTTGTTCGGCTAACATAAGCAAAGACAGTGGTTTGATTTGTAACACTGGTAAACTGCCAGCATCTAACAGCCCTTACCTTGTGTAACATATCAACCACCCTTGCACAGAGAAGTGCCCCGGGAAGGTCAAAGTAGTTGTCATAAAAATAGTATTTTGCTGTGGAATTAAACAAAATAAAAATCTAACATCAGTCAAACACATATGACCATAAAACACTGCTCTAGAGTTTCCGGTGATTTTATAGAACATTACTGATCATCCCAATCAGTGTCCCTTCCAACATTGCTACATATAATACTGTGTATACATATATACGTATACATATACACACACACACACACACACACACACACACACACACACACACACACACGATAAACCACATGATGTCATATCTGATTGGGTGCTGTCGGCAGGGAATCCGGAGAGTCGGACTGTCCCGTACCTGATCTGGTGTACGAGGTATTCAGGCTGTCAAAGTGCCTCCATTCCCTCCTGGGACCATAATGCTTTATAATCTCCTCAGTGGTTAAGCAGCTGGTTCCATGTGATGCTCTTGTAAGGGAAAAGAAAAGTATATGACATGAAATAATGACATTAACCGTAAATGAAGTGATGAATAACTAAATGGAAGAACATAAGTTATCTGTCCATAAGTACAAAGCGACACTTGACACACAGCCACTAACAGTACACTAACAATGCTGATTACCCCAGCATCAGATATGCAGCTGTTTGCACGCAGAGAGGCTGGCAGATCCTGACATCTCATTTTAATAATTTCTTGTGACTTGAGTCCAAAGAGCTACAATTTGTGTTCGTTCAAGAAATATTAATAAAAGACTGAATCCTTTATTTGTCATTTGCACAAGCACACTGGAGTTCTTCTCTTCGCAGACCCCATCTTGCTCTCCATAGCTTGGGGGTCACAGCACAGCGTCAGCCAATTTGGGGCCGGGGGTTAAGGGTCTCGCTCAGGCGCCCATGGACATGTGACTATTCTACCGAAGCTGGGGCTCGGACGGGCAATCTTCTGATCACAGGCACAGAGCTTTGGTCCGCTGAGTCACTCACCACCCCGGGGCACCACGACACACAACAGGATTCTTAAAGGCAGCCAACATCTCCGTAGCTCCATCAATCAGGTGTATAAACAAGCACAAGCAGAACTGCAGCAACAGCGGCTTTCGTGCCACGACATTGTGAACAGGTCTCATTCCTTGTGAAGTTGTGAATATTTTACATTTCAGGCTTGCAACGACTGCCAATGGTTTCATGTGGGGATAGCCAAGGCATGGGGGGTACAATGGCAATACGGTGTACCATGGTACATTGGGCATAACACGGTATTTTTGGTAAACCACAGCACTTTTAAATCATTTGGCAAAAATGATCATGGGACACCCCTCCCCCAACTAAGTGAATTTTATTGCCGACATTTTAAAATACAATCTTACAAGTTACAACTGATCGAGTCACGTCTGGCCCTATTTACATCTGCGGTCCATAGTAAATAATACAGGCTGACCGAGACACGCCTGAAAGCGGACGCAGCAGGACGTTAGCCGGTGTATCGCTTAGTGTTTCCCAACCTTTTTCCTGCCAGGATACACCTCCCATAAGGCTGGCTTAGTATTACAGGTGCAGGAGAGTGGGCAGCTCTGCCAGCAGTGTAATGACCCTCCGTCCATATCTAACTTACAGCATGCACACTGTAATGTACATGTGATGGATAGATTCAATATCAAGATTTGTTCAAACTGCGTGTGGCCCTGGTACCAGATGTAAACGCAAGTCACTGGAATAGCGCTGCTTTTGAAAATGCTATCAAAAATATTGCGTATCGCGGTATAATGTGTGGATGGTATGATGGAAAAGGTCTAGGGTAGTCCAAGCCTAGGGACGGCCTAGTGGACATATCTGCCAATACTGGGGGAGTACCATGTGTGTTTAGGGGGGGCAGGGCGTTCGGGGAAGATGTGGTCCCTACCAATGCTGAATCCAAATCCAAACTTCCTTGTTTACATGCAGTACAAAAGGGTAAGAGAACAGTATATATCCTGTACCGAGTCCACTTAAAAGTTCAAGGAAACACTAGTTAATACTTCAGAGTAGAAGAAGGTTTACCACAAAAACAGGTTTACCACTATAATGGAAACAAATACACATTAATAAATCTATATCCATCACTCCTGTTTAGTCAAGGTATTATATGTAACAACTGGGAACTGAGAACAGCCGTATGTGCCAGAAGTGGACATCTGTTGTTTTTTTTTTTTTTTTTTTTAAATGCTAATGTGCACAGATCGTGGACAAACACATAAAGTATGACAGATCCAGGTCCAGGAAGGCAGCGTTCATGGAGAAATGGTAGAATTTTTTATTATTTTCTTTAGTTCCCCTAACTTTTATGATTAATCTTAAAACTGACAGCTTATGCTACATTTGCATGAACACACTGAATAAAAATAGATGAAGTTAGACAAAGGTCAGACATGAGAAAAGGATTAAAACTCTATTCCAATTCTTTTTCTTACTTTTATTTAGTGTCCGTTTTCGTTTCAGTTTTAGTTTACGATAACATCATTGGTATCAACAAGCCTAACACTAGTGATGTGCAAACTGAATCTTTTTACT
>JAODKM010000038.1:3087933-3100478 GCA_026780845.1 Petrocephalus sullivani
CGTTCAATAATAATACTTCACGTATTACTTACTGGGTGGGGTTAGAAGTGAATTGCTGTAAACAATATTGTTTTATGCATTATTTAAACAAAATTATTTAATAAACAAATAAATATACAGAACACAGCCAAACACATGCATAATAATCAAAAGTTTAATTAGTGAATATTTTCCCAAATATTCCAAATTTCCCACTTGTGGGACTAATAAAGGATTATCTTTTGCAGTACAAACCGAAACTCACTCGTGTCAATATTTATTCTGGTCAATAGATGTCACTGCACTACATAGTCAGTGTAGGGTCCATAGACTAAACAATGAACCAAAGAACCATGTGAATGAAAGGAACTAGTGAACCAAAGAACCATGTGAATGAAAGGAACTGGTGAACCAAAGAACTGCTGAACGAACGAGTGAATGCAATGACCCGGTGAACAGGAAGACCTGGTGAATCAACGGCTAATGATGGAAGTAAGCATTAATGATGCATTTTATTTCAAACTAACTAACATCCGAAGTACAAATGTTTCCCAAAACCATCGTACTTTGTTAGTTACCACCATACTTTGAACCACATTAGTTTGAACCACCATAGTTCGAACTACAATGGTTCCAACGGTCAGACTCTCCCAGTGGGCCATGTGCAAAAATTCACAAACTTCCTAATATTATTTCGAAATGTGACAACTGTGCCAATATTACATTATAAATTTATTATTTTAGTCATGTTTTAGTCAGCTAGAGAAATCGGCTTTTTTTTTAGTTCAATCACACCATTACACTTATAAATGTCTCATTCGTCATCAGTTCTATAGTTTGTTAGTGGCTCAGTGGGGTAGATAGCTATGTATCACATTCCAGAGTCATGAGTTTGTGTACAAGCACCAGTACGCTTTTTTTTCCTTATAAATTTTTCATCTGGCATATGAAAGCTCTCAGTAATTAAAAATTGATTTGACACCAGCAACACCAACAACTTATTGTCAGATAAGTTATATTTGACAGTAGTTCATATGTTTTTGATTTGATAAATATAGCAATATTGCTCCATATGATATTGTGATGTCATGTTCATGCATCCCCAAATATATATTTATATATGTAATGCATTTTATCATATAACAAAAGTGGGTAAACAACATCCTCCCCAATCATACCATACTCATGAACAGAGGAGTACATTAAAAGTACTCTTACTACATTTTTAAAGCATACATGTTTGTACAGCAAGATTTAATAGTTTCACCTTGCTTACCCTCCTTCAACTGCATTTTCCACATTCTGCAGGAACTAAGCTTCTAACGAACTACACAACTTAACGACAGTGTTTGCGAACGTTCGTTGGAACTATGCTTTTGGGAAACACCCGTGTTGTTTAACGATGGATCACATTATATAAGTCTGCACCATCATTACCTCCATAGGTCAAACTATGTTTTCGAGAAACACCTGCGTCGTACTTACATAGTTAGCAACTATGCTTTTGGGAAACGCACCCCAGGTCAGTGGGGGCGCTCACATTGTGGTGGTCATTGTAGTCACTGATCTCAGGTCAGTGGAACTGTACAGTCAGTGGGCGGTGCTTGGTGAACTTAAGCATGACAGCCATTGGCTGGATGTCGTCACAGCTGTTTCTCTCATGCTGTTTAGAGATAGACTGCCTAGATTGCGGACATGGACTTACATGAACGTTAGCAGGCATTCCACGCATGCGTATACAATGATTCGAATCTTTTTAGCCAGGCAATCGGTTCGTTCATTTCACTTTAAAGATTCGTTCAAAAAAACAAGTTCGTTCATGATTATGCACATCACTAACTAACACACACCGGCACCATCAATCAACGTATAATAAGCCCAGGTTGTAACTGAAAAATTTTCACAAACGCTTATTCAATGGAAATTAGTAGCAGGCAGACAACTTTATGTCTTTAATAGTGAGTGTATTTAGCAGCTACAAGGACAAAAGATATTAAAAAGCTTTCCGTACTAATGGTAATTTAATAAACAAGAATAGACGTGCTATGGATAAGAGCTTCTTAATATTTCTACAGTGGTTTTGCTTACTCTGTGTGTTTTCTCTTCAGGTGCTCATGCATAGGGCAAGTGCAGCTGTGGTATGTTTTGTAAACCTTGCATAGAGGACAAACCGCCTTTTGTTTTGTGCTAATTTTAACTACTCCCATAATTACGCAGTGATATTTAAGAAAAACATTTGTTATAATGTTATTTTATAGCGTTTTAGAAATCAAAATAATTTCAATAAAATATGCCTGATTAGAAGAAGTAAAAGAATTAAAAAATAAACAATGCATAGATCTAAAAATGTGATGTGGACACATTTTCAGCATTAATGCAATCGACTTTGTTGCCTAATCGTGGCAGCCCTACAATGAAGATGTACTAGACACGTGAAACACAGTAAATACACAGACTCGTCATTTTGGGCCACAGGAATAATACACCCACACATGCAGGTTACATAGAATCATTCTTTGCATTGCATTCTTTTTTAAGCTGACATACATGAGCTTTGGGCTGTTCAGAAAATGTACCTGTAGTTAATTATACACAAATAAGGCTGAAGCCCCCCTTTGGAGAGATGATGTTTGATGTGACCTAGATCTGGTACATTCTTTTGAAAAGGTGGACTAGAACTTTATCTTGAATAATTAAGCCTAGCTGATAGTTACCTTTAAAGGTATGTGAGTGTATGACATCCTGTATCTTTTACTGTCTCTTGTAGCAAGCACAAATGAAAGGAATCGGAAAAAGCATGCATGTCTGCAGAAAAACGTGCGCAATCTTAAATTCCAGCAAGATTCAGCCGATCAATATCGGCAAGATACACAAATAAGATACACAAACAAGGCTTAAGCAAGACATTCATCAAGTACTGGGAACAAAGACGCTGTGGCCCAATCATACGTCATTCCTGAGAATGAAGTATTACATCGTTCCTCTCCAACATCCAATAGTATCGCTGGTTATTAGTAAGTCAGCCTTTGGTTTATCACCACATCAAAAACGGGTCTGGCTGGTTTCCAGCTGGTAACCTGGAAGACAGTGTCTCTGTGACAGTAATCAGCACGCGCATTGCAAGGAACTCTCTACTGCTACTCATCATGCTGATGAGCAAAGCAGCCCATTTTCCCCAATGATGATGAGCCAGGACCAATCAGGAACTGCCATTTACTTGGGAGCAATAAGATGAGGGGACTCTGTAACAAAGCCAAATTTCTTGCTTAGCAGGATAACTTGTCAGATTTAAGGTACCTCAGTTTAGATTTTTTATCTTCGTTCACTTACATTCAACCCAGTCTACCTTAAATCCTACAAGTTATCTGGCTAAGCAAGAAACCCTGCTTGCTGGTACAGGCCCCCGGTTTGAGTAGCAAGAAGCCCCAAATTCGACACATTCTAATCAGAAGCGACAGACATGCAGAGAACCAGAGCATTCCTCTCCTAACAGCTACAGCAGTGACATGACTCATCACTACATATACACCCTGCTTAATCCCTGAAAGCAGAATGTTTGTTAGACCAAATAAGACACTGTTAAAGAAGAAAAAGAAAAAATATATATATTTTATACACACACATATACCGTGGTGGCCAAAATTACTAGAACACCTTACAGATCTGAAAATGTTTTTCCAAAACATGATTTCATTTCATAATGTTCATGAAATATGCAGTGTTGCGCACAACAAATATCAGAAAAAGTGAGACCTACTGTTTTTATCCACTTTTAACTTTAACATTTGGTATGTCCACCTTTTGCAGTAATTACAGCAGCACATCTCTCTGGCATAGTTTCAGTATATTTCCTGAGATCTTCAACACTAATGGTATCCCATGCCTAATGCAACTCAAGCCAAAGGCTTTCTCTCAAATGTACAATAGATCTGTCCAATTTATTTTCCAACTCGTCACAAATGTGGTCGATGGGGTTGAGGTCTGGACTTAGCTCAGTGATTCTCCTCATGAAGGCTCTTTTCTATTGTTTATAGAGCTTAATGATCACTTTGTAGATATTTCATTTGTTCTATGGGTATTTTAATGGACAATTCAACAAAAACATCTGAAACCTTTTAAATATGCCAAGTGTTCTAATAATTTTCGCCACCACTGTGTGTGTGTGTGTGTGTGTGTGTGTATGTATATATATATATATATATATATATAGTTTTCTGGAAGTACCTTAAAACGGTTCCATCTTCAGCCAGCTTAATCAAATTTCCATCTTCCAGGTCCACTACCAAACCCTTAAAACTAAACAGAGTAACAAATATTTTTTTAATGACTAACAATTATGGTTATGCAAAGTGATACTGGCAAAACTAGTCTTAAATCCATTTATCCAAGACAAATTCCTTCCCCCAGGGCATAATATAACAGGCTGACTGCCCGCCCAAGCAGTTATCAAAGCTTACTTGCTCATCAGACACAGGCTGGCCTACATTTTATACTTCATGCAATTTTGAAATATATAAAATATCTAGAATATTTTCTTTGACTCACTTAATGCACTAACAGCTCTATTTTTAATTACTGCGAATGCTACAGCTATGAAAATATTAGCAGTTTGTCACCAAGCAGATGCTTCAATGCAGTGTTATTCATTTGGATGTCTGGGCCTTATACTGGTGCAATCTGGTGAACAGTTTACTTAAGGATACTACAGAATTACAGTTATCTGCCACGTTCTGCTGCTTCATGACAAGTGTGCAAGCATGAGTCAGAGAGTACAGTAATACCAAATGACTTACTGTCCACCAAAGTTTTGTTCCACCTAATATTTTTGGTTACTTTCTAGGTTAGTGGTTGGTACCCCATATAAGAGCGTCTAGCATCTTCTTTGAGAACTCTCCCACTTCAGACAGACCACGAGTAATTTCTCCCAAAATACCAGACAAACTCACCAGAAATCCCATGTCGCAGGGGTGACTGTCAGCAGGTCTTTATCGTAGCCCTTATATTCCACAAGGTACCTGGCGAAACTGTCGTAGATGAGCTGGGGTCGAACAGGCCATCGTTTCAGGGCCGTGATCAATGCAAAGTTCAATTGCAAAAGAATTTGCAATGAGTTTTTGTTGAAAGGTGCCATTTTACACAAGTACCACATTCCAAAACATCTGTTCACCACACTCCAGGTGATCCAGCATGACTAGACAACTAGAGGGATGGTGCTTTTGACTTCAATAACTTGCGAGCAGTCCACTCAGTGAAGAAACATCCTGCACACCATATCCCACGAATATCATTTCCCTACCAGGAACATCATTCGTTCAATATCAAGTACTTGTTATGCAACATACGTTTTTAGGTGCTCAGAAATGACACATCATAATGACATGAAGGTCCTTTTTTTATCTAAATTCGGCAAACGTATTTTCCACTTTGCTACTAAATATTGCATAACAGCGAAAGGATCGCAATGCCCGATCACTTTCTCTCATTCGCCTTTGGAGATCGCTGCCAATAAACGCTCGCTGCGTACTCCAGCGGTTTACGTAACTACTTGCCAAGAATAACACATGCAGAGCACAATATTATCATTGCACCGTGATGTCGGCACCGTAGCCGCTCGCTGGCATTTCAGCAAAATACCGTTAGGAGATGAGATGCGTTATTAATGAATGGAGTGCCTAGGACAGCAGTATGTGCTGCCGGCAACGCATCCAGTACAGGCGCCAAATGACCCTTCATGGTGGACTGCAGCTATCTTGTTTACTAGAATAATATCTACACATGTTGAACCTGTCTTATGTTTCGGTATCGATTCAGTATATTAAAAAAAATAATCAACTGCATTTATTAATAAAGCTCACCTTAGAGGTTTCCTTTAGATGGTAGCGGCAGAGAGTGTGGTCCAAATCAAAGCCAATAACATCACACTCTGACAGGGAGAAATACTCGCTCATTGTGCAGGGAAGGAAGCCGAAATCGCGGCGAGAAGCGGCTTATTATGCGTTTCGGTTTGAGCGACAGGAAGGCTCGTATCTGGCAATGTCACTGAGACGGTAATAATTAGGATCCAGCCAAAGCCTCCAATGCATTCGTCCCAATAGCAACACGTGGGGCGGCTCTACACAAAACCTGCCCGCCAGCGCTACATTCAGTAGGCGTCCGGAAGCTTAGCCCCTAAACGATCAAACCCACAGCTCTCAGGCAACCTGCCGGATCGAACCATGCAATTAAGGGAATATGGACACCTTTCGATTAGCAGCGGTAAAGGTTTTCGGGACAATAGCCAGAATGACGACAGAACGGTAGAAGCTAATGTATGGGAAACTTCCGGGTGACAGTACCGTAATACAGGATTTAAAGGCGCACCTTATGCGCGTCATGCAGCATTTGCAGGAAAAAAAAATGCGTTTTGGGGGTGAAACATCTCCTTGTCCAGGATTTTATGATTTTAATTAATTACACAGGAGCCATTCATATAGGTTTTACTTATAGTCTACACGGTGGAAAGAAGTCATGTTAGATGGCTCACCATTTAAGCTTAAGAAGTAGACAAGTAAATGTATGGTGCCAATAGGCAGGGGAGGGTTTGTCGTTTCTGTGGCCCACTCAAAAAGAACCCACCCCCCTTCATTGTAGTTAGCTGGGGGGGGGGGTCATGCAAATGTGTGATTTGAGTGGTGGTAAACACGGCCACTCTTAATAGGAGTCTGTTTGTTGCAAAGATTTCTGGCAACTGTTATAGTAATCACATTTTTATAGTGAAGCTTTTTGAGGTTGATGAAATGACATTGCTTCCATTTAACAAGGAACAAATGGTCACAAATACGGCTCACCGATTCTGTAGTGGCAGCCTCAGGACAAGGTACACAAAAGGCAGACTCAGGTGCAGACGAATACCTGGAATGGGAACCAGGAGCCAGAAAAAAGGAAGCAGGGCTGAAACGCAAAACCAGAGTCATCACAAAATAACTTAAGGTGTTGCCCAGCACACCAGCTGCAGTCAAATCAATACCATCAACTCAGGAGCACGACACCAGCCAATAAAACTAAAGAAAGTCCAAACTAGACACTAGAACACAGCTCTGAGTTCTACACTCTAAGAGCAATGATGATGATTAAACAGTGAGTGATTCTCACTACTCAGTTTAAATAAGATTCAGAGCTAATTAGCACTGGCTCTGAGAAAGGCCGCATACCAGGCTTAATTACCTGATTACCAATGTAGGACAGGTGTCACAAAGTTTTTTTTTACTGGAAGGAAAAACTGCATCAGACTTACAGCCTCATCATTTTATTATCTATTCATCTATCTATCTAAGCACTTATCCAGTGCATGCTGAAGTCTACCTAATGATACACTATGAGCAATATGCCAGTGCATGCTGAAGTCTGCCTAATGACACTATGTCCAACTCCGTCATCCATCCAAATGTCCCCAAAACGTGATACAAAAATCTGTTATTTTGATGTTGTGGGGACCTTTTTTTCAGTCCCCACAAGGGGAAACTCAGTTTTCAAAAAATCTGTAGCTGCGATTAAAAAAAGAAAAATGCCAAAAGTATTTTTGTATTTTGTTTGATTACTTATGGTTAAGGTTAGGACTGGATAGGGGTTAAGGGTTAAGGGGTTGGGATTAGGGTTATGCCCATAGAAATGAATGTAGAGTCCCCATAAAGACACAGATACCTAATCTGCATGTGTGTGCGTGCATGCAGGTGTCAAGTGGGCGGGGTCTGTTGTTGGTGTGGCAGAAGGCGAAACTAATCCCTGAGGCACCCCATTGTGCTCTGATTCTTATGTGTAAAGTATGTAATGGCTAGCTATGTTACCAGGGGCATAGCTAGAAATTCTAGGCCCCCTAACAAAATGACACCTTGAACCCTATAAATTACTGGGCCTGAACCCTGTGAAGTACTGGGCCTGAACCCTGTGAATCTGAATCTGCTAGGCTGTCTGTGCGATTCTGATGCCGCTGCATGTCACCACTTTCGCCAGTGCTGGTACTCTCCTCTGTATAATGTCCTATTTGGTTTTTAAAAGAGCACCCGTGTCACATCTGGTATAACTGAGCGCCTGAATTACTTTGCGTTGCTTATGCTACATATGAACGATGAACTCTGCATCTGTCCAGTGGTGTTGGGAATATGGCACACGACACATAATCAGGGTGGATCAGCCATTCATTTATTTTTTTCCAGGAATGGGGGGCATTGGGGCTGGTGTAGGATAATCACCGTACAAAATTAAACAAATGGGAGCTGAAAAGGGGCAGAAATGTAACAGTGTCATATTTACATATGGAGTCCCTTGGTGTGTTCATGGGTCTATAGGTGCGGCTGTGGATATGTGGGTGACACTCATTCGGGGAAGAAGCTACAAGTGGATCAATTTTATCAGCATCACATGACTTTCCCTTCAATGATGGACAACTTCCCCCCTCCCATTGGTGAATTTGTCTCATAAAAATTGAATTTTACTGTTTGCTTAATAGTTTACTGTACCTTTAATGAATGAAAAGTCACTTTAAACTATATGTTGAGCATATTTATAAAAAAACTGAAGTTCTGTTTTGCAATATGAATCGATGGCTTCCCTAGCACTTATTCAGTGCCGGGCCGTGGTGAGTCTGGAGCCTATACCTCACAGGAGACAAGGACACCCTGGATGGGATGCACAGGGGACACCTTGGATAGCACACACAGGGGACAGGGACACCCTGGATGGGACACACAAGGGACAGGGACACCCTGGATGGGACACACAGGGGACAGGGACACCCTGGATGGGAGACACAAGGGACAGGGACACCCTGGATGGGACACACAGGGGACAGGGACACCCTGGATGGGAGACACAAGGGACAGGGACACCAGCAGAGGGCTTTGGACTGGTAGCTGGAGTTCTTGACTTTTGGACCATGGAAGCTAGAGTAGAACACAGGGAGAACATGCAAACTTCACACACACTGACATACTCAGGAACAGTACCTCCTAGAAATCTCAGTTAAAAGGTAGTTTTAACGCCAAATGATGAAATTGCAGTTGCCAATGTATTGGCTCATTAAATCAGTAAATGTTATCTAGGTACAGAATATGTCTATATTGATTCTGCTTCACAAAATGGTATAACATATGCATAGAAAAAAACATACAACCCTGTAGCTAAATGGAATGGGTCTCTTTCAAAAGAAACTGGACAGACTGGTATTTCACAGAAGGTATAGTAACAGTTAACAGGCAGTCGTTCAGCTGGTTGTACCTGCAATGTATCAGTCATTCTACAGGTGAATGAATTCAGGAAAACCAGGAAACAGAACAAAGTTAAATACTAAGCATATCTACGGGCAATCAGTTCATTTAGCTTGGGTTAGGGTGTGTTATATTGCTGTTGACGCACTAGTTTCGCACAGTCGCTACAGCAGGACGAGAATGGATTTACGGTTTAGTGATACTTAGACCAGCGAGGACGCCCAAATGGACCTTACCTGCGCTCACCTTCGGGGTCACACGCCGTGACGCCAATTAACGTGTTCGGAAGCGAAATGCGAAGTTTAATAAGTCAGTAATGGAAATCTTTCAAAACTGCCTCGGCTGCATCCGCAGAGTGTGCCCCTGTCTGAAGAAACCTCCGGCGGACACGGGACAGGCAATCGAAGTGACCCAGACCCAGGCCAAGACCCGGCCGCTGCCGCCGCTGCCGGAGGAGCACCGCTTCTATGTCGCCCTGTACGACTACACAGCCCGCACGGCGGACGACCTGAGCTTCAGGGCCGGCGACACGCTGGAGGTGCTGCATAAGTACACGGAGGACTGGTGGGTCGCCAAGGCTCTGAGCGGCATCTCGGCCGAGCTGCAGGGATACGTGCCCGCAAACTATGTGGCGCCCCAGGAGAGTCTGGATGCTGAGCCGTGAGTACGGCGCGCTCTCGCGTCCCTGATGCATGATACTGTACATATCCACCCGCATATTTATTCTTCACTGATAAATCCAGTTATGTGGCACTTACAACAGGATTACTAAATTACATGTAATGCAGCAACAAGTTTAAACCACGCATAATTCGTTTTTATACGCATGTATAATACATATATACGTTATACAGAATTATATAGATTTCGTTTAATTTCAGTGAAAATAAGCGGAAACCATTGGATCTCTGTGTTTCATATGCAGTGTTTAGCAAAACATTGGCATGTGGGACATATACGGAAACTGTATAGTACATGGTTTCGTATATGAGGCTATATACTGTAGTAAACAGTTGTATATTAGGCCACTGTAGTGGGAAGCAGTAGTTATTATGCAAAACATGTCGCGTAGAAACATAATTGCTCAAGATCTTTTATCGAAGACTCATTGAATAATTAACATACCATACCTACATTTCAAAATGACAAAAGCCGTGAAATGAAATGTAATCCCTGTTGTAGCCGAAGAAGGCCGGCTCGCCTCCCGTCAGTGAATACAGTAGCACACTGTTGTTACATAAACTCCAGCTAAACTGGTGTAACCACAAGCACTAGAACTGTCGTTGAGATTTTTTTTTAAAGATAAAGTGGCACCCACTTTAGTATCTGTGACTTTGGAAAACGTATTTCTAAATGTGTATGGCTGATTCATTCACAAAGTAACGGAAATGAATGAGTTGCCTCACAGAAACTTTTACAGACACTGATTATAATAATAATAATAATAATAACAATACTTATTATTATTATTGCTACACATCTAAGGAGCACTGACACATAATTACAATCATTTTCCAGCTGCTTGTGCTTAGCTTTGGTTAATGATTATCAGTTTTCAGGTATGGCTTTGCTATAGTTTAAAGGTCGCTTCTGAAGGAATTTGCTATAGGATGGGTGCAGCCAGTGGTCAGAGGCAAAGCAAAGCCTCATGTTCTACTGACATTTAAGATACTATTTAAATTGGTCACAATCAAAATACAAGGAAAGTACACCACTATAAAAATTATTAGAGCAGTAAACATACACCAGGCAGCTTTCCATATTGGTTGTTTTTTGTGGTTATGTGATTTGAAGGGTATGTTTGATGTAAACAAGGTATACAGTAAAATTCAACATTGTAAATGTCGTCATTAAGTTTTATCTTATCAAAATATGTACTATGGTGTCAGTCAAAGACCACACATATTTGAGCACAGATATTCCAGATGTTTTGGGAGGATTTTTTAAAAGTTCTATTTCTCTGTTGCAGGCCACTTTAAAAGCCGCTTTACCCATCTGAATAACGTCAGTTGCTTAGTTTGTTGCAGGGCATTGCCAAAGTAAAGCCGGAATGCCCTGAATCTCGAGCAGCATTGCACTGAGATGCTCCGCACAGTTCCTGCTGACATGCCTCTGATTCTAGGTGGTTTTTTCCGGATACCAAGAGGGCAGATGCGGAGAAGTCACTGTTGTGTGAAGGAAACAAACACGGAGCCTTCCTTATTAGAGAAAGCGAAAGTCAGAGAGGAGAGCTGTCACTTTCAGGTAAACCGGAGGGGAGGACAGTGGAGCTGATGAAAAACACCACTCCAACCCTACGATCTTCATCATCGGTTATTAAACTGGCCTTTAATCTCAGGTCCAGACTCTGCCCCGGGGTACTAAGTGTTAATGCTGCCGTGCCGAGGTGATTAGCATTGTTGCTGCACACCACTGGGACCAGGGTCTGAGTCTCCACCCAGGCCCCCAGTTTATGTGCCCTCCACATGTCATTATGGGTTTCCTCCAGGTTCTCTCGATTCCCCCCGCCCCCTCAGTCCAATAACATGCTAAGGTGAATTGGAGTGTGCTTTGTGATGGGTTGGTGCCCCATTCTGGGATGCTCCCTGCCTTGTGCCCATAGCTTCCAGGTCACACTTCAGATCCCTCTGATCCTGCTGGATGGATGCTAGATCCTGCTAGATGGATGCTAGATCCTGCTAGATGGATGTTAATAGTGCACTAATCTGACTGCTTTACATACCAGTCAAACATTATTAGCTTAATATTGGTATTATCATTTTCATTCGCATCTAAACGAAACAGCCAATCGTAGCCCCTTTTAGTGCTGAAATGGCACAGCTCTATGGCAGATGGTATTAATATAGCCAGGGGTCTGTCCAATAGGGTTTCTTGTTTTTTTCATGTACAATCTTAAAGGGCCAGTTCACCCTAAAAATGTGTAAAAGATATTGCCGGGGTAGCCCTGCTCGTATTTTTTGCACAGTGATACGATTGGTGTGTAAAGTTTGGTAGAAGTAAATAGTTCATACATTAAACTGCTCACTACAAAGTTTGTGGATTAGCTTCAGTAACTGGATCATGATTTCTGATAAGAGACATTGCTGTTGAATTTTTAAAATGTACTTTTTTGGCACTTTACTGCAGAAAGAATGCCATTCACTCGCATTATCTTCGAGAGAAGCAGCAGAACGACCTAGATGGATAGATAGCACTAAAGTCTTTTTTTTTCAGTTTGTAAGGTGAACTGCCCATTGAGGTCAGTGCATAAACAGCCTTTGTGGTGTCAGGTCAGTGAATGCCGGTGCGCGGCTCAGTGTGGATGGGACACGACATGGACAGTAA
>JAODKM010000038.1:3100692-3127948 GCA_026780845.1 Petrocephalus sullivani
TAAACAGCCTTTGTGGTGTCAGGTCAGTGAATGCCGGTGCGCGGCTCAGTGTGGATGGGACACGACATGGACAGTAAGAACAGTCACGAGTCACGATATTTTTTAAACAGCCATAGAGTCAGAAGCTATAAAACCCTGGCACATGAAATTGACCCCTGTCATTATGAAGAACGGCTCAGGGCATGTACCGTGTGGCTTTCTGCACTTCCTCCTCTGAGCCAAAAACTCCTCTGTTGATAATATCTGGGGTCAGAACATAATGGTGGCCTTTCTCCTGTTTTTAATGTCAGCTGCAGTCGAAATGTTCGGATTGCTCAGCTTTTACCTCTTTATCCATCCATCCTCGGTACCATACTGCATTGTAGAAGGTTACAGCGGGCAGTTCCAGGAAGCACAAGGCAGGGAAACCCCATATAGATACCATCTAAGGACAAATACCTAGAGAATATTCTTTGATTTCCTGGAGAAATCTCATACAGCGACGGTGCTCCGCACTGAGCTACTGTTATTTCTTCCTGTTTCTTTTTCTGTAAATTTTACAACCCCTTACCTTAGTGGGCATCACTGCTTTCCAGTGACCGGAGCTGTCAGTTTCAGGTCCAGAAAGAAAAAAATCCAGGCCAGGATTTTGTTTCTACCAACTAGTTGCGCACTCTGTGACTGTGATTCTTTATGCTCAACTGATTGGTTGAAACAAAATCCTGGTCTGGATTTTTACTTTCTGGACCTGAAATTGCCACCTCTGCCGGTGACGCCGGAATCACTTGGCGGAGCTCAACAGAGACCAGGGCTTGTTTTTCTTTTGTTGCAGTGCTGGACAATGGAATTGTGAAACACTACAAGGTGCTGAGAAACACAGATGGAGAATACTGCATAGCAAGGAGCCACCCCTTTAAGACTCTTAAGGAGCTTGTGAGGCACTACTCCATAGATGCTGGTGGCCTCTGTGTGCGCCTCGCCGCGCCATGTAAGAAGGTATGGAGACTCCTGGGTTTCATCTGCGGCTTGTGCCCCAAGCTGTGGGTGCCGGAGATAAGTCTTGTGAATTCTCATGAATGGTTTTGATGGCTCCCTTTTCATTTTACACCCAAATACACGTGATTATGCAGGCCAAGGGCAGCAAAGCAGAGTGTTTTTAGTGGGATGACAGAAGAGTGTGAATGCAGGGTGGCCACCTTTGGTCAGTTGGCCGGAGTAAGATTTTCAATTTGAGATAAGTCTGCACGCACATTTACATGTATGTAAGAGTTTCATTACCTTGTAAATAGTCTGTAGGTATTGCATACTACACCTACAAGATATGTAGCTGATTTTGGGTTTATATTAGAATAACATAGATTTGCCGTAAGATTTCTTGCATGAGCGTGAGAATCTGAAGGTGTTGACGCCAGATGTGGAAGAGTTGGCAGCCTGACAGCGCATGTGAGTCTCGTGCAGCCTCTGAGTTTTACGCTGAAGACGAGCCCATATTGTCTGACAAGTTCAGTCTGGCCTGGTCTCTCTGGCCCGTCGTTTAAGAAGCGTCCAGTGATTGGCTATAGCAAGTGATCACATGGACCCATGTACCACGTATTTGCCCCGATGTAGAGCAATCGTGGTCTATTGTGTGTGTGTATGTAAGAAAACTTGCTGGTTATCTTTCTGAAGCTTTGTTGTAGAATTTTAAAGTTGGAAAATTATTTTGTTTCTTACCGGCTCACTTTTAAACTTGCCAGCTTATTTGGTTGACTGGGATTACAGCCGAGCGGCCCGGCGCTGGGCCTGACCTCGCCCCCCCGGTGTCTGCCGCTCATGTTAGCTCGTATGTGCATGTGTCCTTAGCTAGAGACCCCGCAGACACACGGCCTCTCCTACAACACAGCGGATCAGTGGGAGATCAGTCGCGAATCGATCAAGCTCCTGAGGAAGCTGGGAAACGGCCAGTATGGTGAAGTCCACGAAGCCCTCTGGAACGACAGCATCCTGGTAGCAGTCAAAACTCCCAAACCAGGTAAGTGTAACACTTGAACTCCGTGATTCCCTGCTACCTTGGTTTATGAGACTGCCTTTGATTTTGGTCCAACACTAGGAACATGAAAAAGATATGGTGCCATACACTGTCAGAAAAAAGGACCTATATGTACCTTTAAAGGTATAATTATTTGTCACTGGGGCTGTGCCCTCAAGGGTCTGCCAGTTGTACCCTAGTTGTAGGTAAATGTAGCTTTGAAGATTAAGAAATGGACTCATGTTTTTTACATTTCAGGATGCATTATTGTTGTTTGTACTTTGGGGTACAGAAATGTACCAGGGTTGTACATTTTTTTTCGGACAGTGTGAAGAATTGTCTTTATAAGCCAATTAGTCCTTTCTGTCAGACCTGGGTGGGTGTACTTTTTAATTTGCGTTTACCAGCCATTTCTCTTGTTGATGTAGGTACCATGGACCCCAAGGATTTCCTGAGAGAGGCCACCATAATGAAGAAACTGCGACATCCCAAACTGATTCAGCTCTATGCCGTTTGCACCCTGGAGGAGCCCATTTACATCGTCACTGAGCTGATGAAGAACGGGAGCCTGCTGGAATATCTACAGAGTAAGAGCCAGGGGAACATCCAGTGCGACGTCAGATGTCAGCAGTTGTCTACAGGACTCTTCACATTTTCTACTGAATCACTGCCACTTCCTGTTGACTATACAGTGAATATATCTGGTACTCAGTAAGTCTGGGTGTGAGACAAGCGTCACCCTGAATGGAATGCTAGTACATTGCAAAACACAGGTTTATACAGTGCCGGCAAACTTCTTTTCTTTGTGGTCGGAGTACTCAGTGGAAATCCATGTGTAAACAGGAGCCACATGAAAACTCAACACACAGATGGACCTGGGAATAAAGCATATAAGCTTTATAACCAGGGTGCCGCTAGAGATTTTGGGGCCCATGACTGCTTACCATATTGGGCCCCCAACCCAGACCAATCCAATTATGTTCCAAATTGTATAGGGTCCCCATCAGTCAGGGGCCCTTGGAATCATCCTGACTTTCCTGTCTTTATGGCTCCAGTCCAGTTCTGATGTAGTCACACGTTCCTCTCACCCACAAAAAATATGCTCGCCTACATACCTTTTTAAAATTGTTTTATTACTTTAAAACTTCTGGTAGCATAAATATAAAATTTTAATATACTGGGTAAAACCGTATATCAAAGAGAGTCAAACCAAACCAGATTGTATCATGTTTCCAGCTCTGAAAACGGATGTTCCTGTGTGAGAAAGACACAGACAATCCTGTCATGCTAGGAGGCTGTAATGCTTTAGCTGAGTCACCCTTTCTTACGCTCTTATGTTTGTTGATGTTAAGTGGGCAGCATTCCTGGCATTAAGCTTAGCATTGTGGCAAAAGCAGACCTACATTTATTAAGTAGTTATAGTATGATCCCTTAACCCTCCATCCATTTGTCATTTTACATGCCATTAGCTGTTAGCCAATATATTCAGCAAGTCTTTCGAGTTTTATAAGGTAAATATTCAGGGCCCCCATGGTTTTTGAAGGCACTTTTTTATGATGCCGATAGGTTCAGAAAGTACAAATCCAGACCGAGATTTTGTTTCAACCAATGAGTTGAGCATAAAGAGTCACATTCATAAAGTACTCAACTGGTTGGTTGAAACAAAATCTTGGTCTGGATTTCTGTTTTCTGAACCCAAATTTTCCACCTTTGGTTAACATCCTTTTTTGACGTGTGCTTTCTAGTATGGTGTCTCTGAATGACTGACTGCATCAGAAAAATATGTATAAACATGTGAGGTCAGATGTTATTTTGCTGTGCTTACAAATGTCACGGAATTGACAATGGAACTGGACACCACAATGGAAGCATTAATCATGGAACGTGGCTTCATAAGCAGAATTTAACAGCCAAGTGGTTGTACAGAACATCATTATAACATCCAATCACCCTTTCTTGACTCTGTGAAGGTTTTCCAAGGCTTTGAATTCAGATATCAAATTACGACACCTCAGATGTGAGGTGATATTTTATTGCAAATTGCAACAAATCAAAAAGTCTTTTTTTGTAGCTCTGTGCATGATAGGAGGCCATAAAACCTGAAGAACTTTGTAAGAAAATGTGCCACTATTCCATGGGAGGCGATATGCTGCCTCAATATGTGAAACATTTAGTCATTTAATGAGAAAAGTGGGATAGGAGACGGGATCATTTCAAACAGATTTACTATAAAGACCCATTTATTATGAAAGATCTTAGTCATTTTATGTATCTGTCAAATTAGTGTGTGTAGTTTTGGTGTGATGTGTGCATTTTTCATTTTCTTCTATAGAGGACAAAGGAGTTAAAATTACTGTTGCCGACCAGATTGAAATGGCTGCGCAGGTTGCTTGTGGGATGGCCTATCTTGAGCGACAGAACTATGTTCACCGAGACTTGGCAGCCAGGAATGTACTGGTTGGAGAGAATAATATCTGCAAAGTGGCTGACTTCGGCCTGACTAGAGTCTTCATGGTGAGTTTTGTGATGATTTCAATAGCTAACTTGCAAGTTATAAAGAAATTCCTACATACACATTTGAGCTAGGGCTACACAATATATCATTTCAGCATCATGATCACAGTGTGTGCGTGCGCGATAATTACATCGTACCTGGTTTGATGTTATTTTGCTGCTTGATACAAAAGAAACGCTCACACACTTCTAATTTTCCATGACTAATCTGCAAGAATAGTCTGTCTAGTATAATTTACTCCAATTTAAGAGTTTTTGGATACACGGTAGTTGAGTAACATGCAGGCTCTGCATTAGGGCTAAGCGATGTGCGATATTAATATCGGCATCGCATGTTATGTAGTTTTCACATCGTGAGGCACTATGATAGTCAGCTGGGTTGAGATCAGGTTTGTTCATATCTTCATACTGTCGAGTTAAATTTCGCGAAAACATTTTTACTCTGTCAAAGGAAACAAAACTTAGCAAGCTTTGCAATTTTTATGATTGTTCCTCTCCAAGACTGCCTAGCATATGTAAAAGGTCAGGTTAGAGCTTACCGCTGCTGCCTTCGCATGAGCTCTGCTTAAATCAGTCATTGGGAGGAGAAACGCAAACGAGAGCGGGGCGCTAAAGCCGTTTGCCTTCTGCAGTATGGAAATGTTTTGGATTCCATAGTGATGATGTCACGCAACAACAGGTGATTTGTCAGGCAATTCGTGGCGACGCCACCAAGTTTTTTTGACAGATTTTGTTGGTAGATAAGTTCTGTTTTGCTTTAGAAGTATCACAATAGCCAAAATTGTGTAGCCCTAATTTGAACTCCATAGCTCAGCAATGGTGGTGTCAGATCAATGACCCCCAGCTGCTTTTTGTCGTCCAGCCTCTGATCAGTAGCTTATCCACTGTTCTGTTTTTAACCTTATCTTAGCGGCAAGAATCCATTCATTAGCAAAGTTTAATATAAAATATTAAAATCAGGATATTTCTGTAAATGGCATGTTTCTCATTATATATCAAATTGCAAGGTGACCAGCAGCAATTAAGTGAGCTGCTTTTTAAGACCACTTTGGGCAGGGGCCAATAATAAGTGTATTTCTGCTTTTCTGGGTGCACAGAATGAGGATTTTTATGAAGCAAAGGAGAACTGCACGTTCCCGGTCAAATGGACGGCACCTGAAGCTATCCAGTATAAAAAGTTCAGCATTAAATCTGATGTATGGTCCTTTGGCATCTTGCTGCATGAAATCATGACCTTTGGGCAGATTCCGTATCCAGGTAAGAGCACCTGCAGTATTTCCTCATCATTCTTTATTCTGACCACATCATTCCTATTTTATGCCAGATTTTAAAAGAGATTTAAATGATGCATTTCCCGGCAATGGACTACCTGTGATTACTTTGCTCTGGGTTCTGTAGTTTGGGAAGCGAATGAGTATCGTGGTGTGTGTGTGTGTGTGTGTGTGTGTGCAGGAATACGTGAGGAAAGCATGAGGAAAGCGTATTAGAAGTTGAATAATAATGAGAGGATCAACGAGTGTCGTTTTCAAAGTGTAAAGTGCGGAGAGAAATAGTGCTGGGTTCCATTTAAACTCATAACTCGGAAATTCCCAGTTCTTAGTTGGAAGTTTCAACTGGAATGCCCCCTCAAGTCAGAACGCCCACATGGAAAGTCTAAGAAAACTACACAACCCCGAGCAAAGAACCCAGCAAGCATACTAATCACGCTTAATAAACTAAATCTGATCTGACCCCTAAGTAGAACATAAAAAACTGACCTGTACCCAGCACGAAACTGACGCTTTATTGGGGCCCATCGGACCCAGGTTGGCTCGCAAGGTACCTTTGGAACTAACGTCGTGCTCTTATTATCCCATTTCCCGTGTTAATTTAGAGTTGACCAACATGCAGGTGGTTCACAGGCTTGACAAAGGTTACAGATTGCCTTGCCCAACATCCTGTCCTAAAAACCTGTATAATATCATGATGGACTGCTGGAAGAGTGAGGCATGTGACAGGCCAACCTTCGAGACACTGCTGTGGAAACTAGAGGGCTTCTTTGAGATGGACCCTGCATCTTATTCCTAAATCTGTGGAAGAAGGAAGTACCCTCAAGTCAGTGATCAAAACAAATGCTTCCTCATTGATCATGTGTTTTTACTTTTACTACAGATCACTGCCAAAATTTTACAATAACAGTAATTACACAGGTTGACCTCAGATTTCAAATGTTTACCAGGATTTCGCAATATATGAGGTGCAATTGTTTCACAGAGAATTTAATACATGAACCTATTATTTTTGTTTTTACAAATTTAGCATTTGTTAAAATGGAAAATATTCTAAATCTCCTTTATTTAATTACATTTGAACAGTGGTTCATGTTGATTGTTGAATGATGCATTTGTTGGTTACTATTATTGTACTGTGAATTTTTTTTTTGTTTCTTACTTTTTAAATTTCTTTATTGACTTTAAATATATAAAATTCTAATATATACTAAGAACTTCTCTGTTGTTTTTGTGTGTGTACATTTCTTTTAATTTATTGCCTTCATATGTAGAAAATGAAAAAAATACCAAGTGCATGCAGTTCCCCACATTAACCACCTGATGGCGCCAGCACATTTTCCGATGGCGCTTTCTTTGACTGAAACGATAAGCCTGCTCTTAAGACAAAACACAGCGCGTTTACATGTGCTCCTCCACGTGTTGTCGTAGCTGCGGTCCCTGCCAACATACAGCAGTCTGAAGGCACACAGCTTTCATTTAACTGTGGTAAAACTCCATTCATCCGCTTTCTGAAACTACTTGTCCTATTCGGGGTCACGGGAAGCCTAACCCAGGATGGAGCGCCAATCACACACCAGGGCACACACACACACTCCTCACACCAATGGGCAATTTGGTAACTCCAGTTACCTCAGCACGCATGGAACCCCGGCGGAGACTCAAACCCTGGTCCCAGAGGTGTGAGGCTAAGCACTGTGCCGCCCGTAAAACTAACGGTTGATTTATATCCTCTCATTGGTGTGGGACACACATAATATATGACATTTTCTGCTGTACAGTAATGTTGAGGAAAGGAACCTTCCTTCTCCATCATTTTCCAGTGAGGGCACTTAACCTGCAGACTACCAGCATAAGATGTGATCAGATATTGACGTCTGCTCTGAAATCCCCTGCTAACAGCCCTGCTAAACTCTAGGGCTTGTCCCACCACTTAATGCAGCTCAAGCTTCCTCTCTATATCCATCTGGCAGCCAATCAGTCTTACGGTAAATCTTCAACATTTCCCTGGCTTTTTCGTCAGCTCTGAAATAATATCCATCAAATATTTCCCACATGGCATTTACACACTGCATTATAACAACTGACTACTGTACTATCTGCACTCCTAGGCCAGTGGATTAGGTTTTATTTACCTTCTGCTGCAAAGCAGCATTGATACAATTCTCCATCCAAACATCCATCCATCCATCCATATGCATTTGCCCTGTGCAGGGTCTCCGGGGTCCAGAGCATGGGTGGAAACTCAAATCCTGGTTCCCAAAAATGGGGGGCAATAGTATTAACCAGTGGACTACCATGCTGCCCCTATAATACATTTTCAATATTTTATTACTGTAAAATAAATTTATCTTCTTTGCACCTCCCTGAATTATTCTGAATTATTATTTGTAATATATATCCTAGACCAGGGGTCTCCAACTCCGGTCCTGGAGAGCTGCTGTCCAGTAGGTTTTCTATTCCACCTGGCTTCTGATGAGCCTCACCTGTGCCTGGTATTTACCTGAGAACAGTTGGAGACCCCTGTCCTAGACAATAATACATGTCATGTAAGGACAAAAGTACTTATATTGTTAGTTTTTCCTTACATAAAGTGATGGCAAAGAACCCCATTGGTCCATTCCTGTGCAGTCCTGTTATCCCGCGATAGCAGTGACCTACAATGTTATTGCCCTTGTGCCCCAATTTCCATCAGTCTGCAACTGTCAAAATATATTATGTCACAAGAAAGCATTTGTTCCACCTTGAGGACAAGACCCAGTATCCATCCTTACTGGAGATTTTTGAAAAAACAGTATCGTACAACAAATATGGACACGCAAATTACGTAATGTCATACTAATTGCGACTTGAGAAAGTTGAGCGTCGCTCATTTGCGTGGCCAGTGCTATTGGTTAGCAGTGATCTTCTGCATTTACTGTGTTCCATCTATCTTCAGCCTTATAGTGTATTTGGTACCTATCAGTCATTTAAAATTTGCACTTTTTTGGAAACATTTTCTTGGTTTTGTGACTTTAGCGATATTGTAATCAAGGGGCGAGGCAAACTCATGCTGAGCGCACAAACCAAGTGCAAATGCTCAAAAAATAGATTAAGGTACGTATGAATAAATAAAAGTATGAAAAGATCTGGAGTTGGAAAAAAACTTCTTTACACAGCATGTAGTTAGTCTAAAATAGTCTTCCTGTTAGTGTAGTGCAAGCTAAAACCCCGGGTTTGTAAATGTCCTTATGTTCTTAAATTGCCGCTAATTGGGAAAATATCTAAATGTGTATTTTGTTGGTAAATAATTTCTGTGTCTGTTTAATATGCATAAAATGGATTAAATGAAATAACACATTAAGCATTTCCACTGGCATATCAACGTGCAGTACTGCGCACATGTATGCACAGGCTACGGGGTGTGATTGATGGGTGAGTGGTTTGGGGGAGGGGTGGCTGCGAGGGTGTGTGTGCATATGACATACCCCACCAAAGATGTCACCGAAAGCAGCAGGGACCCAAACATTTTGTGGACGTTCACGTGCTGATGTTTATGTTCCAGAGGGGTCGATTCAGTTAAGCCAGACCAGACAGGAGTTGTTAGAGCACATGAGGCGCCAGGGGGACTCCGAATGCCTCACTTCCACATTCCGTATGATTTATCTTCATTCGTTTGTGCTTTGAATAGCATGAGGATGGGCCTCCACCACTGAGACTGCCTGTCCGCTCCCATTAAAAAGCGTATTTTTCCCCATTTACAAGACCAGTTCACAACAACCAATAATATGTGCTTTTGGGCATTTCCTACAGGAAAACAGGGAGTATGAACGCAGTCACAAATTATAGCCTGAGGAGAGCTGATTGGTCTTGGTAACAAAACCATGGGGACGAGTTAACATTAAGGATAATTGTTAAAATCAACCTTCGCAAAGTACTAAAAAGTAGGAGAGGGTAATGTGAGCTCAGTAATTTATATTTTTTACAGGATATTTACATATAGCAGCTTTTTTTTATTTGGAAATTTTGATGATCTGTTTTTTGTTGCAGTTTATTCTGTCTCCGGGCTTTGATGATGGGGACAGGATTACACCAGGCTTTACAAATAAGACCATCCTGTCTTGCTGTTCTGCGCAAATTTGTAAACTGCATTTTGTCCACCCTGGTCGACGGGGAAATATTAGAAGGAGTTTAATGAAGCAAATGATTAGTTATTAAATATTTCATCATGTGCCCTGCGATGGGATGGTGCCCTATTCTGGCTTATTCTCTGCCTTGTGCCCCAGCTCCAGACCCCTGTAACCCTGCATAGGACAAGCAGGCACAGAAAATGGATAGATGGATACAGTATTACTTCATGCAAAAATTGCCAGTAATACAGAATTTAAAAGACGTGCAGTTCTATTGTTTGTTTTAAATGGAGGATTATTATATCTATTACTTTTGTCTTTTCAAAGTCATTATAATGGCTTGTCTCCATTATTTCTCCGCCCTAACATCAAAACTTTCTTTATAAAATTCCTTAATTACTTTCAGCACTGCAGTATAATTCGCCCCAAACCCTAAATGTACCGCCTTCAGCATCTGGAAGGCAGACTAGCCAGATCGTCTGCTGCAGGTCATTAATTCACAGACTGATTCTCTTTCAGCAAGCAGCATCTTAACAATCAGGCTGCAGCCGTTCTTCTGCATTCTGCAAGCTGCTCAGAGCCTCATCTGTGCATGGGTGCTGTGCATCCAAGGTACACGCTCCACAGATGCCAGTACACCTCCACTGTCATATCAAGGACTAAGTATGTCCCAGAACTCAGACCAGTGTCATTATGTTATGCATATTAATTACCCCGTATATTGCTTTTTAAACAAACAAAAAACAAACAAAACACCCCACAAAGGAATTACAGTATTATTGTTGTTTGTTTGTTTGTTTGTTTTGTTGTTGTTAGGTCAGAAAAATGAGGGCACCTCCATATGTCAAACACCCAGTTAATAAGGTCGAAGAAAAGAATTAATACTGGCAAAGCATTAAGCTCAACTGTCTAATTCAGACATCAAGAGTTTCAAATGTGTCTGGTCTGTTGTAAATGATCTATAAACAATATATTTTTAAATATGTGGCAAAAGTGTAGGTGAGCGGTTTTACGCTGCTGCTGTAAACCAGTGGAGATAAATGTGGAACTTGACCAATCATGCAACTCATGGCCAGTGGTAAATGTAATCTTGGAATGACCGTGCGGGTCGATATCTAATCTGATACACAGGTTTGCAGATATGCGTTGCTTAGGGAACTCAAAGATCCAGCACTTCTTCACAAGGAATTTAATACAGAAAATTAAATGAAGCATCAGTCTGATAACTGGAAATAAAACTTTGCATTTCTGATTTATTGGACAATAACGTCCATTTATGAGATATAGATCATTTCATATAAAAAATGGCCAATCTCAGTGGCTCTGAACTGAACTAGAACTGAAATATCACACCCCCAGCCAGCAGGACATGCGCCATTCTTCACTGGTACTTAATTTGAGTGTTGTTTTACTGTACTGACAATGAATGCCATATACTGTAATACACTATTTCCAAAGTCTCACACTTTGAGCGAATGCTTTTGCCTTGGAGCGGAGCTGAATTGCAACTATATTATTGGTAAGGCAGCCAGTGCAGGTTCAAGAAAGGGATTGGATGGGCGTCCAAGGAGGATGACAGAGAGATTCCAAAGTGGCTGGCCGACATCAACTCCACGATCTCTAACGGAAGCATGCAGCATGAGACTGACAGCCCCCGACACCATCGGGACCTCATAACTCCATCCTATATCACTTGCTGTGCGAAAATGGGCGGCAAATGTTTTGTGAATGTGGCCATTTGGGGTAGGGGCAGTGGTGGCGTAATAGCTAGGGAGGTGACTGTGTACCCGAAAGGCTCCCGAAAAGAATGTCACATGGGTTAAACACAGAGGACACTATTGCTGATACTATGGTGTGTCAACACTGACAACTAACCAGCTTTCACTCTCATTTCTGAGCAGCCATGGGCAAGCAGGTCACCCATCCGTCGTTTCCCAGACCTCTGAGGAGCGGCTTTGAGGTGCCGGTCCCACCCGTGCTGCGTTCTTTACCCACCTTGTACCCGAGAGCTGTTACGGAAGCACAGGGAAGGACTTCTAGACGGATCAAAGAGAGGAACGAAGGCTGAATCCCGACTCGGCATCTTTTACTGCAGGTGGCTCTGGAGCCGCGATGAATCCCAGATGCAGAAGTGACCCATTTTGAGGAATCTTTCATCCAGACTCTAACTCCACGCGCATGTCACATTACCGCAGTGTTTCTCAAATCCCCAACAAAATTATACACGATGTTTCACTTAAACTGGAACTTAATATACTTTTCTGCAGCTTTGCTGCTTATTTTTTATTAAACAGTGACACCAAGCAGCCAGCTTATCCAGCAATAAACTCACATATAAATATGTCTGATGATGTGATGATAATACAGTTGTCACTTTCCCAGGCAACCATGCCTCTAATGTTTTTTCAGAATATAACCAGAGAACAATTGGCTGTAGTGTTTAAGATACAAGCAAACTTGTATTTGCGCAACTTCCTTCAACTAAAGAATGTTATTATTTGCCAACTATAATACACGTACTTCCTATGTTTTCATAGTATTATAAGCAGCTTAAATATTATTTTGAGACTGCAGACAGATACGCAGCATAGATGAGCAATCAGATTAGCGGATAACAGTGTTTACATGTGGAGGAAGAGACAGGATGCATAATCGTTGCCCGCAGCCTTTGTGAGGGATTTTTGAGAATCATACTACTAGCAGTGGGCATTTCCTTCAAAAATCCACCAGTTTAAAGCCAGCGCATAGAGGCTGATCGCACTTGGCAGGCGTCCCCTGCATCGTGGTGGCCCGTTGTCACGGACCTGTCATGCGAATGGCTGGAGACTGTCGCAGAGTGGCTACAGAAGTGGCGCCGCGCTCCCCCGGTGCAGCCAGCTGCGCAGACGTCGCGCGCAGCCGTCAGGCAGAGGCGCGCGGAGCGCGCGCCACCCACGCGGCGGGGTGAAGGGCACGCGCTCCCACGCGCCGTCCCCGCGCTAGCAACAAGAGGCTACATTACGCGGATGCCCAACGATCCGCCATATGGTACACCCATGCTAGTAAACCTGCTTAATAAGTAGGCAAACTGCTGCTAACTGGACAGGAGATAAGGCTGCAGAGTGATGGCAAGCTGAAATTCATTCAGCCCTTGGCAACGCTAAGCTCCTCCGATAAAACGTATGGCTGTTACGGCTAAGCGCTTTCGCAGCGGAATGTACGGCGGCTGCCAGCAGCTAAGTGTTAGCTGTTACTATAGATGATGAATCAGATCGATCTGTATTGCTACAGACAGATAAAACAGATATCACACGGACGATGCTTAATGAACTGCTTTAATTATCTGTAAAATAAATAAATAAATACATAATGACAAATGGATAATATACCAGAAAAAAATCTTTTTTTAGTTTTGTTCTGATTCTAGTTGACCGGTTTAAGCTGCTTAACGCTAAAATGGATTTTCAATAAAATTGCAGAAATTAATTTGAAGCACAGATTAGCACTTGGTATTGGCCGGGAAGGACCCCATACTAAAATGACCGGCGTATCGGGCACTTCTAATGAGGACGTGTTAGTCGAGCGATGTACTTGTATGCTTCTGGGATTATTTTTACATCTCCTTGCAATCATTAGAATATATCGGCATAATAATTTAAAAATATTAAAATACCTAACCAAACTGATTTATCCCAGATCAACGCTCAGATTATCTGATATTTTGTCCTGAAAACATAAGTATTCAGGCTTGATTTCTTTTACGAAGAAGATCACAGCCAACAAATCCTCTAAAACAAACAAGCTGCATAGAAATTACCTATCATTTGTGGAAATAAAATATTAACTGCATATACATATTATGCAAATATAATTTTTCAGCTAAATTCTTACACAGCATTCAGAATATTCAATATATAATTGCATGCAGTGTTTAAAATGTTTAAAATTATTCGTATCAGCTTATTTATATTATTTTACGGTTTGATATTCTTAAAAATAAGTCGTAGTTTATAGGAGTTCTATTAGACAGATGGCTGTGAACTAGTTCTGATGCCTCTTAATATTTGAAACGTGCTTTTTTTGAGAACCGGTATACATTACAGTTTCCCGTAAGCGGTACAGCAAAATACTTCCCGTAATACTCACGGTTACAAAATGACCTCAGAGTCCTTTATATAGTTTCTGGTGCAACTGTTTAAATGTCTTTGCGTTTCACGAAACTGGATGAAAAGTTAGTGTTATGATTTTATTTATAGGTTTTTTTTTTGGTCTAAAATGCTTCAAAGCAATGTTTCCCAACCCAGTCCTCAGGGACCCACAGATGGTGCACGTTTTTGCTCCCTCCCAGCTCCCAGTAGGAGCAAAAACGTCGACTCTCTGCAGGTCCCTGCATTCCAGAAGAAACGGAGCACTCCCCCAGAATCAGGCAGAGAATGGCCCCATATAATCAACTTTTATTTAATGCAAATAGGAATGTTAATCAACGGTGAGTGTTTCCACCACCGATGAACATCTTGAGCAAAAGCCAGAAAGAATGCGTTCCACCACTGGACGATAAACCCCGCCTCCCTGCCAGGTGCTTTCCGGCAGGGCTGCAGATGTCTGAGAGCTTTGAGTGGTGCCTGGTGCCCACCTGCCACGTTCGCCAAGAAAGCACTTGTCCATTTGAAGCGAGCGAACGCAGTTCTCAGGCTGAATCAAGGCGTAACGCCCTTTGTCTTGGAACACCTTGGAACACCATCTCAGTTTTGAATGAACAGAGTAGGATCCCGGAAACTGCTGTTTTATTAAATGCCAGCTCCACAAACAGAAGGATATTGTAAAAATTATGACTTGCTAAGAGCAGCAACTATAGAATTCGTTTTTGATTATGAAGTTCATGTTGGATAATCTCCCTTCTTTTGCCGAACAATAGAGTGTTCTAGAACCTTTTAAGCTCATTGTCCTCCTTTTTCAACTATAATGATATCAACATGTGTGCTTATCAAACTGTCAGCTCAGAAAATCCAGCGACAAGTCACATCCATCACTTCTTGGGCATTCATAAACTCGCTAATAAAAAAGAAAACTTAATCTGTGCTCTGAGAAATGCTGAGAGTTCTGAGCAGCATGTTAAAGTGACTCTTTTCTCAACATTAAAAAAACATGAGCATCTGACGCGTCACTGTGCGTGCGGTCCTGGCCACAACTGTCACACGCATCTATCGTCCATGAAGGACAGGTAAAATAGGGTGACCAGATAATCCATGTCATCCCAGACACTATGAGCTACTTCAGGTTTTACAAACTATTTTAAATCTGAAAGGCTCCTATGCTTGCCTAAATAGTTCAGTTCTTCTTGCACTTTGCCTGGTTTGTTTCCTTGATTGAAAGGCTCATCCAGCTGTTTCGCGTTAACATCCAGGTCCTTTTGATTGAAATGGTAGTTTGCAAATCCCGTCTGGGATGAGTGTCTGGGATGACATGGATTATCTGATCACCCTAATAAAAAGCAATAAAACAAAATGTTAATCTGAAAGCAAGCAGTGATTATTATTATTGATAACACCAAGGGATCTGCTAAAAGAAACTTTTTGGTTAACGTCTCGTTGATGTGTTTTATTCAACGTGCGAACAGTTGCTCGTGAAATTGTTCACAACCTGTCCCAAGCGCCCCTAACCCTATCCATCCTGTTTTTTCTCATTCCACTTCATTGTCTCTTTATTTCTGCACTTTCTTGCATCGGCAACTTTGATTGATTTCGTTTTAAAAGCAGGGAGACAGGAAAGCTAGAGGGCGAGGCACGGCGTTTGGGTGCATCGCGCAACGACGACGCAGACAAATGGCTCTGCGGGAAGCGGATGAATCATCTAAATTCCTGAAAGTCGCGCACGTTTCCTTGCAGTAGAGTGGCCTCGCGCTCCTGAGATAACCCGGTGTCTCCCACATCCGCTTTCTTTGGCACGCATTAGTAAGCAAGGCCGGTGTGCAGCACGGCAGATAAGTAGCTGGAACTATGACCAAAGGGTGACCAGATAAAGTCCCTTGGGAAGAGCGCAGATTAAATCGCTTTGGTGCAAACCTATGTCTGTACACATGGCAAGGTTTGTGCAAACAGGCGGCGCGCACAATCACGACGTGGCGATGCAGTTTCTGTGTGAGCAGAAAGTGGGCTGAGCAGCTAATAGATGCAATAATGGCTTCCCACAGTTAAGGGAAGGCGTGTGTTAAATTTGAATGGATTTTATGTATGCACAGCAAAATTATGATAATCAATAGTAGCACTTAAGTACCAAACAATATCTTTTGATTGTTGTCATTATTGACTGATACATTCCAAGAATATTCTGAGACGCACCAGTCAGATTTATAGCATTTTTGACAAATTACTTAGCTGAACTACTCTATCTGACTAGTGTCTTCAGTACTAAATAACCAGACCATTTTAACTCAAACCTGAATGTGTCTTTAGCCTGAGAGAGCTGTCTATAGTCTTGTTTTGGTTGTACTGATCTGACCTGTGAATGTAAACAGCCCATCCAATTAATCTATCGAGGGTCAAGTATAGCCAACATCAGTGCAGAGGGTTCTGCTCTTCTATCTATACATGCTGTTACCAAGTGACAAAATCTGTAAAAACTGGATTAATTTGCATTTCTATGCAGCTAGAGGGAATCAACATCTTTATAGAGGATCTATAAAATCTCTAAATAAGAATCTCCTTGAAGACATGAGGTTTATGCGATTGGACCATGTCTAATCACATATCAATAAAATGACACATTTTTGACTATAAATCCATGCTAAGACTGATCTTACCATCCAAGCACATATCTGAAGGTGGGGTGGTTCTTACAGGCAGCACAAAGCAGAAGCAGAATTTGTCTCGGGAGTGACAACAGAAATCGCAGCGCTCAGGGGAGAGAATTAAAGCTGTAAAGAGCATCTTAAAAAAAGCCTGACGGATCTCTCTGAAAAGACACATCCACGAGGAGAACATCCTTGTTTTCTGATTTGCTTTGTCCATGCCCGAGCATCCTCCACGTCTCCTTCGATGTTTCCAAGCTGTAACCCACATGCAACACAGCTTCATCGGAGAGCTGTGCCCCTCATTACCCCCTGTGCAAATCTTCAAAAGAAGTCACAGACTTGGCACAGAGACTCGGCATATACTCACAGGAATAGAGCAGTGACGAGCTCCTAAATGAGTGACTACACTGGGAAACACTTTGATTTCATTTGAGAAGATGTAATACAAACAAACACACAGGCATGAGTGACGTGCACTCCTTCAGTACAATCCCACTGGGCCTGTTCCTCTTGCAGGCCTTACAAGTCACCCTGTGCGACAGGGAATGCTGTTTACTGGCTACTGACCACCAGCATCCTGCAGGGCCTTCAGAGGTCCATAAGAGCTACACGGGCTACAGACAGACGACAATCTGCCATTGTAGCATTTAGTCTTTGTTCTTGCAAGCTGTAACCACGCATCATATCATGGAAGTGTTTCCTGTACAGTAAAATAATGCCTCTGGAATGTTTTGTTTGGAATATGCAGGCTGTTTTGAAATGATCTTTTTATAGAAGTGCGTGCAAAAGCTTATTTTGACAGCAGTCACTCTAATTGCACATTAGGCCCTTCCTGTTATGCCAGCCACACTGAATGCATTTGAATTCTTCAGTAATTATAATTATACAATTATCCATCCATCCATCTTCTATCTGCTTATTGTGGTCAGGGTTACAATTAAACAATTATGGAATACTAATAAGTCACTTCTTAAAGGCAGTGACTTAGTACCAACCCCTCTTCATCTCAGCATCTGATGTCTATTCCATGAGAATCAGCCTTGGATCCAGTTCAGATTCAGCACTTACGGCCATCCCCGGTGTATATGAGCATTTGGTAAACCCATTTATTAAGGGGCACAGGCGGCAGCCCAGTAGCACCGTCGCTGTAATCATCTAAAGGATCCCCAACACAGCGCTCACTGCAAGTTTAATGCCTTAAATGTATTTAAATGCAGTGTATCGATTATCGGGCTTCTGTGCGGAAATGCACGTGGGTGTCCCCGCTGCAGTATGCCCGTGCCGCTCCTGCTTCAACAAACACAATTTTCCAGAAACATAATTGCCTTTTGTCTTACATTTTTCCCCATGAATCTGAGCAGTCACAGCCCGGTGAGAAGAGTGGAGCCTGGCAGGCGACGACTTTCATCTCCCAGCAGCCAGCCAAGCGGGTGGAAGAGACAGAGCGGATTTCGACACACATGCACATCTTCAAGCGAGCGACCCAAAGCACCAGGCTGCGTCTTTCCAAATTCCAGACCATCCATCCATCATCTAGCCGTTACCCATTACCCGGACTGAGCGGGGACTTGGACCCCATCCGGAACAGCACAGAAGTCAGGAGAAGACCTTGGATGGGATTCCAAAAAGTCTTTAAAACGAAGCCCAACCATTTAGGTTAAATAAAGAAGGCAAGGCTGCTCGCACCATTCTTCCGTGTCTGCTGGAGAAGGGCTTTGGGGGGGAGCTCTGGCTAAAGGCCGGTGGTCGTCCTGTGGAGTGTGCTGGGCGCTGCCCGTAAATCATCGGGCGTTACGACAGCCGGGGGAAGCCATCCTCGTCGGGGTGCCATCTGCGGCGTGTGAGACAGACCCCCAAACTCCGGTGCGCAAAGGGCAATGGAAATGTTTCTGATTTACTGGCCAGCATGCCCATAGAGTTCCCGCTCAGACTGCCACACTTCGCTGGACCCAAAAAACCAGAAAGTCTTAGCGCCAAAGTGTGGCGGGAGATAAATAAATGGGGCTGCATGCGGGTGCAGTGCTTGCAAGCCCTTGTGGAGATATTCATAGCTTTTCTGTAAGGAGACACATTAGTTCTGGTGTGAGACGTGACTTTCTCTACAGCCTTCCATGGCAATACCAGGGTAACAATCTTTATCTCTGCTGATGCCTATGAGGATTTTCTACACAATGTTATCAGGCCTGATTTTTATCTGTATTGGTTCCGTTCTTCCACTGAAGTACAAGTTAATTATCTGCAATCTCGCTGTCATTGATGAAGCCAAAACAAGAATTCAAAGCTTGCCGCCGTGCATATATTCCAAATAGTCAACAGCATTTTATACATTGATGCAGAAACATTTTCAGTAGTCATACGTGAAAATATTACACCATCATCTTTACATCTTTAGGCTTGGCACATGGTCTCCTAAAGTTCTGATACTATATTGGTGTCATACATGTGACATGACCTTGTCCAATCAGAGGAATAGCTGTTATGTTGTCAGTCACTAATGAAACTGAAAGTAATTGAGCCTGATTGGGCTGGCCTTTTGCCACATCATTAGAGTGATAGATAGGACTGGCAGCCCAAACGAGAGAAGGAGGAAGCACTTACGCCATAAAGCAAGGACATTTTAGCCATGCAAGTGACTCATTTGCAATGTTTATTTCCAGTTGCCTTGGTGTAGTGTGCAGAATGCCAATTTTAAAGGACTAAACTGGCCTCTCACTTGAGGAGCAGGCCACCAACTGCAGTAGAGAGTGCTGAAGAAGATCAAATGAAAAAGATCAACTTTTACATGGAAATCATTCATCATTTAGATATTTTCATTGAAACAAATCAATCAATTGAAACAAATCATTCATCGTTTAGATATCTTCATTGAAACAAATCAATCAATTGAAACAAATCATTCATCGTTTAGATATTTTCATTGAAACAAAGTAATTTTTTCCTGCATATATCATGTCATGAGAGCCAAACAGCCAGCCACATGTGAGGACCTTCTTCAACAGGAATGTGAAAATGTTGGATGCTTTTTTTAGCACTTAATAACCATAATACGCAGACACTCTGAGCGTGGAGCCAATACCAGGAAGCACGGGGCACGAGGTAGGGGGAACATTCTGGGTAACACGTAGACCATCAAGGACCTCAAACTATCACACACGAAGGGGAATTTAGAGATACTGACTCAACAAATCATATGCTTTTGTAGCATGGAAGGAAAGCCTGTAGAACATGGGGACAGCATGCAAACTCAACACACAGAGAGCAGACTGTGGGAACCAAGCCTATAGTCACATTTATCAATGCCACTGACGTGCTCTTGGTTATCATATCCATCCTCTGCAGGGTCATGGTGAGTAATGACAAACACAGTAATGGTTATATCTGTAAGAAAACAAACATCTATACTGTAAGAGGCATTTATGAAGTTAGCTGTGCAATTCCGACCTTGACAAAATCAGAAGGTAAGTGTCGGAGAGTGTATTAGACCAATGATATTTGCAATGTAACGCTATGGTGTGACCTTTAACAGCTCTGAATGACACTTGATGTTAAGCTCTTGTCTTGTTGAGCACAACATGATGCCACTGTCTGAGTCCCGGTGTCAGGAAAGCCTCCTTGTTTGACTCCATCTGCTTGCTGTCGCAGGGCCCTCAAACGGCCGCTACGTCCGCAAACTCCGCAAGTGGTCAGGGGCGGCATTTAAAAACACGGGGCTGGAGGGGACTGCTGTTACCCGCCATGGCGAGCAGATGTTCGGGTAACCTCCACTGTCACGGCGACGTGAGCTAGGTTTACGTGGGAAGGCTCGGAAGTGAAAGACGACACCAATCCAATTAATCACCATAATATAGAACATGAAACGCCATTAAGCTATAATTCCATTAGAGCTCTCTGTTTCATAACATGTTAATTAACCTGCTAGAGTAGAAAATGAGGAATACCACGGAAACCGGCAGTACTGCTCCCCTACCTCTGCCCACCCACTCACACATTAATTTCACGACATAAAAGATTGTCCGGGAGTCTCTTGTTGATGTGCCATTATCTAGCTATTACACGACGTAAAGCCAGCCTCCCGCATTATATCTCGGATATGTGGCTCACAGCTCCTCTCCGAAACGCTTCATACTGGCCTGGCTTTTCAGAACATCGGGCTGGTGGTCACCTTCAGGATGACTGTAGTGAGACATAGCTGCTAGCTGCCGCGAGCTTCTCCTAGGACCAGCATCCAAGCCTCAACTGTGATTGAAATGAGGTGGTTCTCCTGCACGTGGCTGAGGTGAGGCGAGCAGCCTCACAACCTCAATAATTCACGCCAAGGAGATGATAGGAAACAGCAACAGCCATCCGGGATCTGAGGATTACACCAACGCAGATAACATTCAATGCGAGAGTGTGTACAGAAGCCACAGAAGTCACCTTAGACTTAACTGAACACTAAGTCCACAGTCTGTTGACTTGCTAGATGCAGCTTGAGACACCTGTAGTTTAGGTTTAAATGTAATTAGTTTCTATAGCAATGAATAAGTAATGGATGACCTCTTTAGCTGAAGCTGTAGCTCATTCACAGTAAACAGGAATCAGACAGAGTGCATGCAGCACCCTTCATAAAGAACCGGAAGCCTTGGGATCAAAACTGATACAACACCAAAGTGTATAAATACAAGGTATGTTACCGTGATTTTCCACTTATACGGGTGAAACTCGAAAAATTAGAATATTCTGCAAAAGTTCATTTATTTCAGTTATTCAACTTAAAAGGTTAAACTAATATATGATATAGACTGATTCCATGCAAAGTGAGATATTTCAAGCCTTCATTTGTTATAATTTTGATGATTATGGCTTACAGATTATAAAAACCCCAAATTTTTGAATTTCACCTGTATACTTTAACACACATATCACTGAGCAGACACACACCATATGGACATTCTAAGCCAATCACCAGCCTAATCCCTTAAGCATTGACTGGATAACAACATTTCCAACTTCCCTGACAACAATTAAACCTTCAAGCCATTTTTTTGCTGTAAGAATCAAGTGCAAGCGGCAACTGACCATTAATTCGCTAAGGAATGTATATTACTAACGACAGCTTTGGCAGACAGTGACAGATACTGGTGTAGCACTATTCCTCTATGCTTCATTTCAGTGTCTCCAGGGGCTTAAAACACCAAATTCTCCTTCTTGTTGTAAATTCAAGCTCCATTTAGGCCCAGATGTAGATAATTAGTTTATTCAGAGTCTCTGTGATGGCAGGTCAGGCATGACCATGTACCAGACAAAGAGGCCGCCAAGCACCTTGTTTAATGCTAACAGCAAACAGAAAGACCACTTATAATGGTTTGTAGCATTTCTCACTGTAAATGCGGGGTATTAATGCAGTGTTTGTATCACACTTTTTCCCATAGGCATCTCATTGGCAGCTTTGGCGAGTGGCTCTGGTACCTTTTTTGGCAACATTACATGCTGCCTGCTTATTATGTGAAATCTGCCCCACTGTGATGTCATGTTTGTAAAACAGCATCAGCCAAAACATCAAACAAATTATATGACAAGTTTATATTCAAGGCTACAGTACAATAAAAATGACCTTCCCAAGATTCCTTTTTAACTGTATTTTCCACATATGGAAGTGCTTCTTTAGTGCACATATATTACACCACAATTTGTCAGAAAAAATAGAATGTAAGATGTTTCATTAGTCATAACGATGTCTCAAGTGAAGGCGTCTGAACCGCTCAAACGTTAAGCTTTTCAATTAAACTCACGATGGCCTTAACTGCCAGATCTCAGGTGCTCGTCAAGGACTTTTACTGAAAGAGCCTTTGACAGCGAGTGTGTCAGTGAAGACTCTTCTCCAGGAAATGCAGCACGAACCTGGGAAAGCACTCTGTAAGTGAAGTCCACTCTCAATGTGGGGGAAGGGAGGGCTATTAATCACCAGGAAAATTAGCCTTGGGAGCATTTACTTACTGCAGTTTTGTGTGTCCGACTTTCACCTGCACAGCTCTAGTGCATTTCAAACTGGGCTGCGATTCCCAAAAGCATCCTTCAGCAACATTCAGTTGCCTGGTCCCAGCTATGTAAGTTAGCAGTTATGCTTTTTGGAAACACAGTCCGGTTCTGGTGTTTCAGTGATCCTGAATGCAGAGGGCCTCGAATGTCACCCGCTGTTCCGCTACATACGCTATATTGCCAAAAGTATTAGGACACCAAATCATTGAATTCAGGTGTTCCAATCACTGCCATGGTTACAGGTGTATAAAACCAAGCACGAAGACAGGCAGACTGCTTCTACAAACATTTGTGAAAGAATGGGTCGCTCTCAGGAGCTCAGTGAATTCTAGCGTGGTACCATTATAGGATGCCACCTGTGCAGTAAGTCCATTCATGAAATTTCTTCGCTACTTAATATTCCACGGTCAGCTGTTAGTGGTATTATAACAAAGTGGAAGTAATTGGGAACAACAGCAACTCAGCCACAAAGTGCCATAAAATCACAGAGCGGGGACGGTGCATGCTGAGGTGCACAGTGTGCAGAACATTCTGTCAATAGCTACAGACTTTCAAATATCGTGTGGCCTTCTGGACTCAAGAGCAGTGGAGACGTGTCCTCTGGAGTGACGAATCACGCTTCTCTGCCTGGCAATATGATGGACGAGTCTGGGTTTTGGCGGTTGCCAGGAGAATGGTACTTGCCTTACTGAATTCTGCCAAGTGTAAAGTTTGGTGGAGGAGGGATTATGGTGTGGGGTTGTTTTTCAGGGGCTGGGCTTGGCCGCATAGTTCCAGTGAAAGGAGCTCTTAATTTTTCAGCATATGAAGCCATTTTGGACAATTTCATGCTCCCAACTTTTTAGGAACAGTTTGGGGATGGCCCCTTCCTCTTCCAACATGACTGCACACCAGTGCACAAAGCAAGGTCTATAACGACATTTGGTTGTGGAGGAACTTGACTGGCCTGCACAGAGCCCTGACCTCAACCCAACAGAACACCTTTGGGGTGATTTGAGACAGCAAGCTAGGCCTTCTTGTCCAACATCAGTGCCTGACTTCACAAATGCTCTCCTTGAAGAATGATCACAAATTCCCATAAACATACTCCTAAACCCTGTGGAAAACCTTCCCAGAAGAGTTGAAGCTGTTATAGCCCAAAGGGTGCGCCAACTCCATATTAAAGCCTATATATTAAGAACAGGATGTCATTAAAGTTCATCTGTGTGTAAAGGCAGGCGTCCCTGTACTTTTGGCGATATAGTGTACATGTAAAAAGCATACCAGCATATATCATCAGTATATGTAGCATCTCATACCTGTGATCTTTTTCTTAGAGGTCAATCGTAATAGATCGAGCTTATGTTGACGACCGCACTCTGCAGATGAGCGGACACTGGCCTTTACCACATTCTGCATACATATGATGACGAAAAAAATAAAATCAAAAAGGTCAGAAAAATGCAGACTTTATAAAGCTTTGTCTCAACCTCTTTTATTGCATCAGTCTGCCTTTCTTCATCTGATTGACCTTTTGGAAGAGTTTCTAAAACATTTCTTAAACAGATTTTTCATGGATCAAGCTGAGTCCCCGACGAGGGAAAAAGCCATTTCAAAATGATTAATGCAGGTCTTTGTTCTGCTCAAGAAAGCTTCTCTTACAAGCTGCATTCAGCCACAAATCAGGAGACAAGGAAGCAGTGACAATACTTATACAATAAATACTTATACAATAAATAAGAGTCTCAGATCCCAGAGTCATATTTCCTAAATAATAAAGAGACATTTTTTGAGGACGGGTTGTCATTCAACCAGATATTTTATTTTAATTCAATTTTTGGAAAGAAATATGGAAACTCTGCTGATGTGTGTCTGTGTGTGTGTCTGTGTGTTGTTTTAACACAACAAAAGGTGCCTCCTTGTACAAGTTTAAGTAGCTGATGACTTATAATTAAAAAAAAAAATGAAAAGGTATGTAATGGCTAAATGATCCATATACTGTAACAGGCCCTATAATATCAGCTGTACAAAAGGGTAATTGGATGAAATGTCATTTCAAGGTGAACGCGTTAATTGGAGCAACTTAGTTATGGACAATTGTGCACTGACTCTGAGTGCTGAAATGAAGCTTTCGCGGATAATATCCATCTGCTTTGAAGTTTATTGTCTGAAGGATGTGATTGCTTGGGCTGGGAGCCGCATGGAACCGGCGGCCAGCGCAAGCCAGCCAGCTGCAGTAGCTTTTCGGCATTGACTGCGTGGACAGAGACCCGTTATTACGCTGTACATCTGCCACCAGGCCAAATTTCTCCCCGGAGAAGGCGCCTAACTGAGAGCCAAAACACTATTTTTTGCTTTGGATGTGAGGTCACCGAGGAAAGGTCTTTGTTGGCGAGGTTAATGCTAGCACCTTAAAATAGCCTTAAACACTGGACTGGAGCCGACACACCGTAAGTGAAAGTGCTTTCTCAAGCACCAGGAAGATGATGTGGGCAATATTTATGACAGAAGGCTTACAGTATATGAGTATCACAAGGCAGTATATTTAAGAGGATCGCCATTACTGATGATGTTCTATTTGGCAGTGAGTAGCGAGCTCCGTGAGGCCTGCTGAGTTCAGTATTTCATAATCCAAAGCTAAAAGCTAGCAGCGCATTTTTTGTGGTACCCAAAACACCAGTACGGCAGATGAATTAATCGGATCTGAATTCAAACATTAAAAAAACTCATTTTCCATGAGACAGAAAAAATATGAGAATACACTAAATAGTAGATAGTGGAATACTGCTGCATGAAGGTAACACAGTATAAAATATCTTAGTTCAACTATGATCGGTTCGAAAGAAAACACTGTAATTTGCCTACCAGCTGCACATGTGAGCGGACAAAAAGCTTTGAAACTCCGTCTCTCATTTTCAGCGTCAGCATAGCTACTGTGCTTAGCCTTTCCAGGGCCAAACACAGGTGAGTACTTTGTGTGATGGAGATGCTGATCAATATTAATGAAAAAATGTGCCCGGTGCCGAACGCCGGGTCATGCTTTGAATGAGGGCGATGTTTGGGGACAGCATGTACGTCAACACCGGCCTAATGTAACATGTCCACGGCAAGCGGACTCTCCCTCACTGTCAAAAAGGGGGTCACCCCCCTGGCCCAGTACACATTGCCAGTGCAGCTGAGTGCCACAGTAAAGGTGCCAGCCGTGCACTGGCACGCTCCAAGACCACCCTACCCCCCGAAGACCAGCAGCTCTCATGTCTGCTGTGGCCACCGGGGAGTGGGACACAACTGCCATGAACTCACCCTCTATTATCTGCTGGCGATACTGATGATATACGGGGCCATCGACGGCAACGTTATTCATCTCACAAAAAACAGGGCCAGCGTGTCCAGCTGAGCAAGTGGTGTGTCACGGGCTCGGGAGGATCATGGTCCAACAGAGCCTGCGCTCGCATACGCATAACCAGAACGGCTTCTGATAGAAAGCTGAAGAACTAAGTTATACTGGGAACTTCTATGGGCAGAGGACAGAGCTCTCCCTTTGCATGTATATGCTGTGCCTGTAAGTGGATTTACATGGCACAGAGTGGTGGACATACTCAAATGTATTTCCACTTGCCAAGAACATTAGAATAATCCACGCGTCGGATTTACATACATTTATGTAGCCTGAGATGTGTGTGGATTACTTCTGTCGAGCATTCTCTGGGAAAAAAGACCGTTTTACATCGGCATTCGTTACGCGGTCTCACATCCGCTGAGAAATGGCACTGATGTATCTTAGCGTCATTACATCCCATCAGATTTAAAACATTTGTCCTTCAAACCTTCATCCAAGCTCAAAGAAAACATGGCAGTTTTTTTCTTTCCTTGGAGATGACATGCATAGAAATATATTCATATTCTTACATATACATATATCTGTGTATATATGTAAAATGTATTGTTTGAGTTATATAGCAAAAGCATCTAAGAACTTTACCTGAAACTTTCAGTATCTCTGTATAATTGGATTCATTGGGTCTTTCGCTGATAACCTACATCTCACATCAGGGCCTTGCAGGACATATTAACACCGTGTAAATGCATGGCACGGAGAGTCTGCAGGCAGCCCTCCAGCACAGAGGATGTGTCCAGCCCTAGTAGAGATTGAATATTCTCGTCGGGTTCAGGACATGCTCTGTCCACGGCCGAGGCTCACTGACATGTACAGCAGGAGATGAAACCCTTCCTGCACATTTTTTAAGGCATCCTAGCTAAGGATTCTTCTCCACATGACATGAAAAACCAGTCAGCGCAATACATCAGAAAGAAAAACCATGAAAAATGGCAGCAATAACCATTAGCTATGACACAGTCATACCGACCAGCATACAGAAATGTTGCTAAGCTCATGAATTCAGTCAACAGGAGGGCTTTGTAGTACTAACTTAAATGATGACCTACATATGCTCACATTTGCTCAGAGGTGTGACTCCCGAGCAAGACGGTCAACATTTGTACAGTCAGCAGCAAAAGGCAAACGCGAAGTAATATCTTGCTCTAAACAGTTTCAAAACGAACATGATTTTCCAGATTCCTGCATAATTCTCTTAGAAACATCAAAACTGCA
>JAODKM010000038.1:3135503-3154422 GCA_026780845.1 Petrocephalus sullivani
TGACCCAGTAAATACGCATTGTGTATTTGTGTGTGTGTCGCCCCCCCCCCCCCCCCCCCCTCGGCAGTGTGTCCCTCCCACATTCAAAATGCTTCTGACGCCCCTGATCAGAGGTCCACATCAGGTCAAAGGTCCGGAACAATTTTCAGTAACAAAATGGCATTTCATGATAGCAATAACTTTCCATACAGACATCAGTTTTGTAAAGGGTAGGTAGGCCATGTCAGTGGCCCAGTTATCAACGCAGAGTCTGGTTACGGTTTCAAACGCAGGGTGGCTTTCAGGACACCCGCATTATTCACACCCAACACATACACACTGTCCACCGTGATAGTGCCCCACTTACCCCTAACACACACAGTGGGCACACACACATGCTATTTACAGCAATTAACATTTAACACTACACCTGACATTACTTACAGCACCAAGGCACCACAATGCATGACATATACATGGAATTATTTATATTACCTACAGGGATGGCACCGGTCCAACCTGCCATGCTGCCGGATGGGTACCTCCAGCATCACAATATGTAACAATAATGGGAACTTTTTTACGCTTGCTGATCGTTTTTTGTGCTTTTTTGTGCATTAAACATATTGATTCAGCACCTGCATTATCGGCTGGGTCCGGGTTTGCCTGCGGTTCGGACCTCATCTGGGCCAGGGTTCGGACTTTGAGAACCCCTGGCATAGATAGAGACATTCCATTTTCTGTCTGACCTGTACTACGTTGCTGTCTAATCATTGTTTTTTTTTAAAAACATATTCCATGCATTTTCTTAACATTATTGTACATTTTGGACGAAGATGCTCTAGGTTTTGCCAGCAGGGTAGCCGGCAGTGCTAATTATCCTCGGAAGAAAAAAAAGAAAAATGCGCCAAATGCATGAGTGCTATAGGCCCTTGGTGTTGCTCCACATGCGCGAGAGGACTGCAGGCACTTTGGCGCATGGCTAGCGAGCACTTGAAGATAATTAGCTTCAGCATGCTGTGAATTACGCTAAAACCCCGCGGGTAGGAGTGGGAGAGATTGGGCCTGGACTTGGGTGAGGATCATCTAGGATCGCCGGGAAGCAAGGAGGTGAGGGGGGAGGAGGTGATGGGAAGTCTCTGGCTAAGAGGAGCAGATGAGATGGGGTTACAGCTAAGGTAGGCGCAAGATTACTGTTTATAATGAGCAGAAGCTTTCACCCAAAGAATAATATAATGCTTTCAATTTGTACTGCGAGTTATTTGCCAATGCTGTTTGGGTTAGGGATATCTCTCCAGGGTATCACCTTTAGGACCTGCCATTTTTCATCAAGAAGCCCAGATTTCCCCTCAAGGAACGGATCTTCCCCAAGCCAACCGCAGGAGGAAAACACCCTCCTTCCGCCGGAGCAATGCAATCTGTCGGATCCCTTTTTTAAAGCCGCCCCATATTAGCCTCGCAGCAAACCCGCTGTGAAGTGCATCTGACCCATTTTCATCTCTGAGCTTTAAGCAGCACATCCCTGCCGCTCGTTCAAATGACAAAAAGGCGTGAGACGGACTTTTAAAGGGTGTCGCAGGGATGGTGGCTACTGAGGGAGCATGAAAAAAGACTTTAAGGATGAACAGCAAACCCCGGCCTTTGGAGGTGCCAGGCAATTTGTGCTTAAACCAGCGGCAAGGTCGTCTTTTCAGTCTTGGATTTTCTGAACTGGAAGCTACATTTTGTTCCCACAAACCACAGCTTTTCATAAAGATTCAGCTGAACACTGTAAATGCAAGAAAAAAAAAAGTTAAGATAGGGAACGGAGAGCACACACCCTCTTCTTTACAAAAGGCGTTCACTCGACACTTGCATAGAAAAACACACGCCGAGGATACGAGAGTCATTTGGGGTTACCGCTCCCCGACCGGGAAGCTGACTGCCCTCGCCATGAGACAGTTTTCCAATACCCATCTCATCCGACATGCTGTATCATAACAGCAGACAGGGGAATCTAAGGCCTGGCTCTAATAGAAGGCTCAGCAATGAAAAAAAAATCAATGTGCTCCGTTCCCCTTCTCATTAAAATCGGCACCCAGGGAGGGGGCAGTTTTATAATACTGCCGGGCCGGTTACCCAGGTTACGACCAGAGAGAATCATACGGTATGGATCATTCTTGTTTTCATTTTTAAAATGTGTATAATGGTTGTTTGTCTCTTAGAAGCACCTTCTCAAGGGCGGAAATTGACGCAGCCGTGTAATTGAAAGTTTGCCAGTTCTAGTCCCCAACCTGCAAGTACCGCTGAGGTACTGAGTGAGGTACCGTCCCCAAGCCCTGCTCCCCGGGCGCTCATGTAGCTGCCCCCTGCTGTGTCACGATGTCACATGGGTTAAATGCAGAGGACACATTGTGCTGTGGTGCGTCAACAATGACGATTAATCACCTTCAGCTTTTAGAGGGGGTTGAGGGCTGATTTGATCCCTAGCAGTGTTGCAACCAAGCCTACACCCTTGCACCCTCTTCACACATTGATTCGGTCCAGGGCCGGGACCCAATACCCACTTCCAGCCCCCCCAGCGCCTGGATCACCTGCACACGAGCTCTCATCCCCCAGCCGCGATTAACCCATTTTCAGATGCTGTTTGCAACGATATTTCTCATCTCAGCCTTTGCTGACGCAATATTCCAGGCATCATTCCCAGCTGCCCGGCTTGAAAAGGCCAGGTGATAAGTTTCAGTGAAAATATTCCCAGACATCGGTATTTTGGGTAGCACTCTGTTTCGACTCCCTCCGGAGAAAGAACCAGAATTTACTTTAAAAGTTGAATGTTTGCGAAATGTCAAAGTTGTAAAAATGTATTACATTCTAAATCAATGTCAAATTCGGTTGTTTTACTGCAAGAATAATCAGATTGTACCAATGTGTTTCCTAAATTATATTCAAGTAAAAAAATGACAATATTCAATATTTTTTTTCACATCCCATAAATCTTAGGTAAGATAATAAAAATAAAAAGGAAAAATAAGGTTACTTATTTTTAGTTTTATAAATACTCTAGACTATTTTCAACCAGTGTTGCAACTGTGTAATGAATGCCTTCATCTAACCTTCAGGTCCATACATTTGAAGTTTTCTACCTTATAAGTATAACTATAAGTATAACACATCAACAATCTGTTTAAACCTGTTATTCCATTATTAACGAAAGGGAGAGCATTCATGTTGTATTTTGTATTTTAGCTGGATGTGATCCGGCAGGAATCTGCAGAGCCAGACGTCTAAATGCGATCAAAATGAATTTCAAAATAATGCTAACATTACAAGGACATGAAATATGGCTGTACCAGTAATTGACAAATCTGTTGGAGGCATCCGAGATGAATGGTACGACTCCGCTTTGGTCCAAAGATTAATACGTCTTTAAGATGATTCCAAACAATGTGGAGTAAAGTCTCTGGACAGTCTGGAGTGAGATTGAATTATTCCCGCATTTCATTCTGAGGGAGTATTTCAGCGGGCAGCACCTTGAATTACATCGGCCTGCTCATTACTGAGCCTAAAACAGGAATACTTTTTTGAAAAACCATTCATTTGCCGGTTCTGTATTGATCTGTAGTGGCGGTCTCTGCGTCCACATTTTCCCTCGTGGGCGAATGTTGCGGGTAGAGCTTACACGAGCAGTCTTGTGCGTCATCTCTTTTCCTGACGCCCAGACGCCATGCATGAGGTTCGACCAGCATCGATGTTGAAGATCTTGGCATAAGGCAGTGGGGGCTCTGTTGTCATGTGATCACAGCGATATAAAAAAATTAATTAATTAGATTATGAGAAGGCTTTAAAGCAACATGACACCCATTTGGGAAGGGAACTTCTATTTTATGCAAATTAACAGTCACTGGGCATTTTGATACCGGCGGGGGGGGGGTCCAATCAGACTTTGGAGGTGGTAACACTCAGCGTAATGAAGCTCAAAGTGCGAATGCAGCCAATCCCCCCCCCCCCCCCCAAACAAATACCCCCTTTAATTTATTTATGTCCCCCCCTAATGTCTCATTGTAATGGCACCAGCCGAGAGCCTCCCTGGGCTCGACCAGACCAACAGCGGCTTCTCTGCCATGGACTGATAAACACATTAGGGGACTTAAGCCGAGGTTTATGCAGCTGGCTTTCAAAGCAATCCGCTGACCGGGTAAGCGGGGCCCTGGGGCCTCAGTCTGGGGCCCGATCCATGACCTTTATTGATAGTGAGAAATGTCGTTTTCCACGAGCGTGACAGGGCACCATGACCCACCTAATCTCCTTCTACGCCGTATCACTTTCTTGACTCACTTCTTCTACACAGCACCTACTGTATGTAGATACGTAGGGCACCATGAGTAGTGCTTTTCACCCCACCTGCAAAACAGGACGTACTGCTGTTCTCGAAGGTTTGCATACATTCCCCGTCAAACGGATTCGAGGGAAATGCGTCAGACAGGGGAACGCATTTACTTATAATATCCCAGAGGATCAGCTGTGCGGCTTCTCAAAATAAACCCATTGTTTAATAATGTCCTGGTGCTGCGGTAGAGATTAATTAAGCTTCCCTGTTTGTAGCGAGGCCACCTTGGCACAAGGACAAGTTGATAATAAAGTAGAAAGTTTACGCTGAAGTGAATTGCACAAGAGTGTCTGAGTACTGGAGATTAATGTGCCAGATCGCAAACTTTCAGTGTTTAAGCAAACAGGAATTAAGGTGGAAATCTGAACTAAGAAATTAAAAATATATCCCCGTTGGTCTCCTAAAATATGTTCAAAATAAAAATCATGAGCATTATGCAGATACGCTCCTGACATCAGGTGTTTTCCATGGAGTCAGTATCGGCAATATCGATTTGCCTTTCACGTGTTCATATGCTGATAAATGATTGAAGTTAAAATGAGCATCTTTTGGGGGCTAAACGTAAAACTTAAATGCGTCTGAACTAAAAATTAAAATGCCCAAAGCCACACAGAAAAGTGAACATACCCCGCAAAAGATCTTAATGTCTCATTCCGGGAGCAATATTCGCTGCAGCTTTTCAGTGTGCGGTTTCCAACCTGCTCAAGCATTTTAAGGTGGTATCTGCCACAGCTGAGCTAAGATCCCTGGCAGCTGCCCCTCGTGTCCTGAAACTTTCTTGCACATCTTTGATTCCCGTTCTCTATTAATTATGCATTTATTATATTGTTACTGTTATGCCTTTAATGCCTTCACTGTTTTTATTGACCACCTTCTATTTCATTGCAGGTTATAGTCCGCCTGTATTCCTTGCATTTCACTGCAGGCTCTAATCTGTCTATCCCTTGCATTTCACTGCAGGTTCTAGTCTGTCTATCCCTTGCATTTCATTGCAGGTTCTAGTCTGTCTATCCCTTGCATTTCACTGCAGGTTATAGTTCCAGGTCATAGATGTTATAAGTGGCAAAAAACAATATTTCAGCCAGTGTTTCCAGGCTGGATATTGAGTTCCAACAGGGGCAGTAAAAGATGAAAATGAAAGCCCAGTAGTATACATTTACAGTGGCTGCCATGCTGAGATGTAAACCAATAATGTATTTATAATTGTATTTAAATGTACAATATTTACCTCTCAATATATTACGTCTATTGCAGTGAAAAGTCGCACATTAGCCTCAACTCCTGATGTCAAACTTTGTTTCATTAGCCTTGTTGTTTCATTGTGTAATATTCTGAAACCAGACCAAAGAATCAGGAAGGATAATCCTATAAAGTAAGAAATGGAACATCAGCTTCCAGACAAATGGACACAGCCATCTAATGAATATAATCTTTTATTGCCCTGAACCCTCTGCTAATACCATTGCTATTTTGCTAATACCAACATGCCCTTCAAGCTGCACCCTTTATTCCCAAAACAGATGTTGTGTTTTCAAATCCAACAGCTAGAGCAATTTTTCTGCCCAAATGGGTACAAATGAGTCATGCCTATCATTAGTTTTGCTTTCTGGCACGCGGGGAGGATAATTCAAACCAACATGAGCTAATCACTTCTCGCTCCATCTACGGCGCGCATCCCAGTCATTTCTGAGATAACGCCGTCCATCTTTTAAGCAAAGCAAACCTAGACTGTAAATACTTCATAATATACCCTGACATTTATCTTGCACAGGTTTTAAAGCAAAACAGAGCCTTGCTCTGCATTTATTAGTCGCGTTGAGCTCCACAAACCTGTCCAATAAGATAATTTAATACTGCGCATGGCTCTGACAGGCCTTGAGTGAAAATACATCACGTTACTGCCTGATACAGCCCTCGAAATTTCCCTTTCAGATAAAATTAATGTCCAAACTTGTCCAAAATTGCTCACTGACTGATTTATTTTAAACCAAGCTTATTGAGGAGTGGAAACAAACTGGTGGTATTTTGTGGTAACAAAATATATTTTGTACAAGCAAACAACAACAAAATACACACACTGGCCCAGTGTTGCAATGTATGCAAGACAAATTCAGAAGTCAAAGCATCTTTTATTGTCAGTTTCAGTTATATGATGTATGGAGTCATACACTGAGCTGAAATGTGCTTCTCATTGGTCAGAGTGTAAATAAATAATGATAATGAATAAATTGAGTTTAAATGACATATAAGCAAAATATACACATTTTAAGGCATGACATTAAGACAGAGAAAGATAGAACCAGTTAACCACCTGACTGGTGGAGAAGCTTCGCATACAGTGTTGTGTACAGGCATACGGGACACACTAAGCACGCTACCCCATGGTGCTATGCAGGGGCCGGGGGTTGCAAAGTGCTCCTTTTGTCTGTATTGTTTGCTAAATTCGGTTTGTGCTGTTGTTCACCAAGTCTATCCATTACTCATGATGAGCAATATGTTTGCCAGGAAGGCCTCGGGTGAAAGTTTCATTTTACTACAGTGCCAGTCAAAAGTTTGGAGACGCCAAGTGGCGCGATAGCATCACATCTACACACAGTTTTTGGAGGAGTTTGACCTGAGAGTGAAGGAAAAGCAGCCAACGAGCACTCAGCATATACGTGGGACATCCTTCAGGACAGCTGGGAAAGCTTCCCAGGAGGTCGCCTGATGGAACTTCATAATTATTGTAAAATGTAGAAGATATATAAATAAACCTTCTATGGGTAGGTGTGTCCATTGGCGTCCCTCGAATGGGCCTGGTGACTGGTACTCTATCAATATGTGACAGTAGAAAAGCCGAAACCCTGTTACGCCAGACTGTGGCGTCTATCTGTCAAGTTCGCTGAAACGACGGGTCATCGCGGCGCACCCAGCCACGCTTTTCGGCGGCAGAAAGCCGCGCCTTCCGGAGATCTCTGAGTCCCTGCAGGGATCAGCCAACCTTCAGGCCATCATAAAGGCCTCACGTCTCCTGGGGTGAGCCTAACGTCAGCATGGCGTGGGCACTGTGCTTTCAAATGCAGGCGCAGGCTTTCAGACTCAGTCAGGGGCTGTTCTGCCACCAGGAGGGAAATCTCACACTGAAAAACTGGAAACAGCCATTGAGCTCATGAGCGCCCCTTGTGGTCACCCCTCCCACCAATGTTAATAATAAAAGCGCAGTGGGGCCTTATTGGGGCTGCTGGCCCTTACAGATCTTGGTCATATCCCCCCTCCCTGTCAGAGCAACATCTGCATTCCAGTCTGTTTGGCCATCTTGGAAATCGACAGCTACAGGAGAGCCAGGTGCCGCCCCTGGACTCCGCAAACCACCACCAGTGCTTGCCGTATTTAAGCTGGAGACTCAAAGTCGTGAAAAATTTTACACTCACGCCAGGTACTTGTGACGCCAGCATTACTGGCATCTCGAATTCCCGAGATCCTGTGATTTCCCCAAAGTCTTTCGGACGGCTGGTGCCTTTCACGGGTAAGACTGATGGTGTACGGCAGGAATCAGGAGGCAGCGGTTCATGAATCAGTGCGAACCGTACGCCTGTGCGCCGTGATTTTATTAACTGAAGGCTGTGATCCATCACCAGCTCCATTCGAGGGTCCCAGATGAATGTGCCACATGTAAACAACACCGTCATAAAAAGGCCCTTGATGACGTGGTTGTTAGTGTCAGTTAACACCAGCCAGGTGGTCTAATGACTAAATAACACTGATGTAATTAATGCATAAGATTTATTGTCCTTGCTCGCCGTAATGTGGGCTAGCTGTAACATAGCTAAATTCAGCCAGGTCTTTGCAGAGGAGCATTAGTATGCATCTGTTTAATATGAGAACATTCTCTTCGTACGGCATGATTTCAGCTGTTTTGTTACCATCTTCTTTTCTCGCCTGAAGCGAAAACGAGGTAGCCAGACAACAGATGTTACAAACTGCATTGGTGATTATTGGGTGCTTTCCTCTGTTAGCGTGAATTACACTTTCACTTGTAACAGTGAAGCTTCACGGCCAAAAGCAGCAGCATGCCACATATCACTTAAACTATAAGCTTTTGTATGTTTGATCCCCTGCTTTCCCGGGCATCCTATGTATTCTCTACATATCGTCCAGTCACTGTGTAAATGTACAGTGTGAGCTATATGTTAGGATGTCAAAGTTTACAGTAAATATGTGAATGTAGCACAGCTGGGCTCAGAGAGGCAATATTTCGTCCCAGATGTATAGATATATATTGATAATAAAGATCTCTTGACTTGACTACTTAATATTAAAATATGTGATTGCTTAGTTCTGAATAATGCCTAAAACAAAATATTGTTTTTAATCTGCCAAAATTTCGTAATTTAATGAACCAACTTAGTGGATCAAAAAAGTCATATTCACTGTAGCATTGACACAAATTATTTTGTATCACGCAACAGGTGCACAAGCTTAAGAGGTAAGATCCTGTAGAGCTGTAGAGCTATTCTGAAGAAGTTACAGTGATGTGAACTTTAGAACAACATGACCAAAAAGCACTTCGGTTGGGCTGGGATTGTGCCTCGTCTTGGTATAGTACGGATTATGGACTTCTTAGAGGATTAGAGTGCATTTCTGAGAAGATGGTGGGGCCTTTGTGGAAGAATTCGGTCACAGAGATGGTCACTGACCTGCGAAAAATAAACAACTGAAAAAAAATGGGCTTATTGACCACATTCCCGCTTGTCACTGTTGATCAACGTTTACCACACCATTAATTTCCCAAATGGTTCTGAATTAATGAAATCCATGCATAATACATTAGCAGGTTCTTCGTAAAGCATTCTGACACGCCTACCCGTACGGGGCGCTCACTGCTGAGAGCGACCAGGGCTCAGACCCCTCTTTTTAAGCGCATCGTTATTTATATGCCGCCCGAGACGGCGGCATGCCAGCGTCAGACAAAGGTGCGCGACATGCTCTCGGTGTTCGATGGTTCCCCCGGGAATCTTTTGAAATCCTCGCTGAGCTCGGATCCCATCCTGCGTTACTGTGTCAGTAGCGGGTAGGACCTGCACAGCCGGGAATCTGCTGTGATACCTTTAATCTATCTGCTTAACCCCGAGAGCCTGAAAGGTCTTTCTGCATGGTTGGTGTGTAGACACACACCAGGAGGAGTTTGCTGTGTGTGGGGGGGGGGTATCCCATCAAGCAGTTCAATAAAGGCCTGCCGGTATTGGCAAACTGCTCACATTACAAAGACCACTGAAACCAAGACCCCGGTATGCTGATGGCTGATAAGAGTAGCTGATGCACCTTTTAATTGTTATTATTTTAGAGTGACAAATATGGATCACTGCACTCAGCCCTTTACGGATGAGCCAGAGCTCTGTCACAGGCATGGAGGCTGCATTTATTACTGGGGTTCCGTTTTAATCTGACAGCATTCTGCAGTTTCGTACCAAAACTGTTAAACCAGTCTGGGACACGACTGGAACGATTATCTGGGGGCACTGTCCATCTTGCGGCAGAAAGTCAGATGACAGTCCGGTTTGCCTGGGTTTTCATCACCTGTTCCTTATTTACACCGTGACCTTGTGCTGGATGTGTGGGTGAGAGCTGACGGATGGATGGGTGGGTGGATGGATGGATGGGTGGATGGATGGATGGGTGGGTGGGTGGATGGATGTTGCACATTTTGGTGCTCTGTTTGCTTCGTCCCATAACCTGAGCTCTGTCCCTGGTGAACCAAAACCTCACAGCATCCGTTTTCTGCAGTTCTATTGGATGCTCTTCTTCCACGAAGCCTCCCCCTTCCCCCAGTTACCTGAACACCCCTGATAAGGAGATCTCCAAAAATAAAGCCCATGGCTACTGCTGAATTTGTCAGGTGGACAGGCTTCCCAGCAGAAAACCACACTTTTTCAAGACCCGTAGTGTAAATCATAAAAGCATGTCCACGTGAGGCCTCCAAATAAAGAAGTGGGGAGCTGCTGTACCTGAAACGGCTGGTATCTGATACCGCCACACATTCTGCGTTTCCTGTCTGGCCCGAGTCCTTTGCCGATATCCTCCCTTCTCTGCAGAAGATGAACCGTCGATCTTATGGAAGAGAAAAGCTGATCCAACCTTTTCAGAGAGCAAACTGGGTGAACGGTGTCTGTGGGCCGCTTAGCCCAGAGGGGTCCTCTGGTATTCTTTCGTATTTGATGAGAAACTGTGGGAAACAGATGAAATAATCACCGGAGCCCTCAGGTTTGTTTGGGAACGACAGCAGTGGAGGCATCTCGCTTTATTCTGATAGTTTCCAGGTGCTGCGCATCTGCGAGGCTCTCGCTTAAGAATCACGGGGCTGCGATTGCAATGCCGCGCGTAGCGCCGCTTGCGGGCGGGTGACGCGGGGGGACTTTTCCCTTCTTTGTAATCCATATTTGGGATGCAGCTGCGGCGGCGCGACTTCCACGAGCGAAAGGCCGCGGCGCGAGAGCCTCCGCGCGTGAAAATGTTTACATGCTCAGCGGTGCATCTGCGAAGTAAATGGGTGTTTCATGAGGTCCTTGGGGCCCAGCGGGGCCCGGCCTTGCCTGGCCGAATGTTTCGGCAAATTTATTTTATTGGGACTCATATAAACCGATATTAACTGTGATGTGTGTGGGTGGAAAGTGATATTAAAGACCCGAAAGCATTTCCCCCCTGCAGATCCATGCCCCTGGTGGGGCCGATCCTGATTTATTCATTGTGATGTAGCGGTATAATGTGGCATGGCTCCTCGCCCCCCCCAACCCAAAGCTATTGCATTTCCCTCATCCCTTGGTCCTTCTAGCTCTTCCAGCTTTTCCAGGTCCAGTGCTGCAGGTCTCCTGGGTCACATTAAACCAAGGCATGGCATGCTGCACGCCGCAGCAAATGCGATAAATGCGGCATGATCAGTGTTGCGTGTGGCGCTCGGCACCATTGCACGGACGCCTTGATGTCAACCTGAGGAGTGGTTCTTCTTGTGTTTTTAACAGTGCAATGACTCACACGGAACGCGCTGAAATGATCATGACAGATCCCAAAATCAATGAGCAATTTATAATATATAGCTTATTATACATTTATTGATATAATTTTGATTACATTTTTTTTGGAATATGTAGCATTGCTGGGAAGGCACACATGGCTGTCTTGTAATGTGCTTCTGATAAGAGGATGTGTACCAGTTGGGATCATCCATGCGAATGTCATTCTGACTTGTATGTGCTGCACATACCGAGAGTATAGTGATGTATAGAGTAAAGAGTATAACATAAGTATAGCAAAGTATAGAGTAAAGAGTATAGTATGAGTATAGCAAGGTATCAATCCATCTAACTTCCTTTTTTCCATTTCCAGCGCAGGGTCACTGTGAACCAGGTGCCTGTACCAGGCAGCATGGGACAGGAGGGACACCCTGAATGGGATGCCAGTCCGTCGCTTAAATCCCGCATGCTAAAGTGTGCATCCCGTCCCAATAAAGATACCTTTTGAATGTTCCTGATACACACCTGGAAGCTGTTTATTCCCGGGAGGTACATGGCAAATTAGGCCGCTGACACACTTTCACTTTTTCATCAACAGACGCTTCAGCAGCATCGCTTCCGCCGGCACAAATCCCTCAAGTCGGATTCAGGAGGCAGGCCGTCATCCTCACCGCCACCGCTACTCCATGACCTCATTCCAGACGGCCGCGGACGCACGGCTCCCCGGCGTCTTCCAGTCAGCTGTAACGGTGCTTAACAGTCTCTCTGCACGGCCGCCGAATGTTACCTTCCTATTCAGCTAAGAGGAGCCAAATAGGTATGATTATTAAACAAAAATCATGTGCATTTTATTCAAAACAACATGCACTTTGGAGCTACAGTAGTGGGGATTAAGGGCCTTGTTCAGGGGCCCCCGACTCAGGGGCCACAACGCTGAAATCACTCTGCTGACTCAAGCAATCACAAGCACACACCACACCCATAAATCCTATCTTATGAAGCAATTACAAATATTACATAGCATTGCCCTGTAGAGACATTTTGAGCGGTAGGTTCTGAAAAGGGGGGTTGGGGTGGGGGAGGGTGAATTATATTGAGAAGGGGGAAATTTTGCGTGATCATCAGATATTAAAAAGGGGTATTAAAAACCTCAAAAGGGGCACATCCCCACTCAAAGGTTACAAAAACACCCACGCTCAGCCTTGCTGAGCGCCCATATTCCTAAGCCACACTCTGAGAGCAATACCTTTAATTTTTTATAATGCAAAATATCTGCTTCATCTTTACTGGGCTCGGGGAAGCAAATTGTACCTGTTCGGCGTGCATTTGGCTAATTCCCGCTGGCCTCTCTCTCTCTCTCTCGCTCCCTCTCTCTCCCTCTCTCTCGCTTCAAGTCAGTGCCGTAATGACCTGGAGAGTGGCCGCTGTTTGATCTCATTTAGCTGCTCGTGATTAAATGGAAACACATGGCTGGCCCAGCCGCGGCGATACGGAAGCCGCAGTTTCACCTCTGCTGGATCCGGACCTGCTGAGCGCCGCAAATCTCTGAAATGTCAGTCCGTTCGATAATGTCGGCAGCGCCAAAACGCGCCCGTGGCCTGTGCGGGGGAACGTTCGCAAAGAAGCCGGCAATGGAAACGGAGCAGAGGGGGCCATCTCCCCCCGGTACCGGCTACAGTCGGTCGATTCAATAAGCCAAAGGGGTACACGTTCTGCAAATTACCGGCCTAATATGTTAACAGATGGAGGGGGCAAGGGAGCCTGTCGCTGCAATCGGTGCTTCCCATTTACGGGAAATCTCATTTATATTGACACAAGCACGTGATTCTCATCTCATCAGAAACCACCTGGTGCTCGCGGGCCATCTCTCGGCTGCAGAGGAATTAAGCGGGGTGGCAGGGGTGGGGGGAGTCACTCGGGACCTCGGCCAGCTTCCACGAAACAGACAAAGTTATTACAGATCTATTTTAAATGTGCGTCAGGTTTGCTCAGCTATTTTCTCTGCAATTACATGCAATCCACAGTTCTTATTCCTATTATGTTATCTAAATCAATCAGTTATTAGATATCCTCCCTAGAAAGAATGTTATTCATTCTTCTGATAATGGATAGTGCAGTGGTTAGCACTTCACCCCCACACTTCCTGGACCAGGGTCAGAGTCACCGCCCTGCCTCTGTGGGTGTGGAGTCTGCATGTTGCCCCCATGTCGTCCTGGGGTTTCCTCTAGATTCTCCAGTTTGACCCCGCAGTCAAAAATCATGCTGAGGTGAACTGCGAAAGAGTCTGTAGGTGTCTGTGCCCGGTGCTGAGTTATCTTCTGCCTTGATTCCAGGCTCTGTTACCCCCGTGACCCTGCATAGGGCAAGTGGCTATATAAGGTAAATGGGTTCTTTTAATACCTTAGTGTGATCTTAGCTTTTCATCTTTATAACAGCCCCATAGCTCAATGGCGTAAGCTGTTACTGTGACTGGAGTCCAAATCAAAAGTGTCAAGATCTCAATATCTGTTTTCTTACCATTTCTGGAGTCGTCTCACCTCTAGCCGGGGGTAGATCATGTTCCTCCCGTTACATTCACACCCCAGCGTTCGATTAAATCTTTCATTTGCACTTGAGCCGCTTGTAGCCAGGCCTGATGTTGTGATAGAAGCCTGGAGGCGACGTGTGTCCGGCTTTTATGGGACCTAAGCAAGGTGTCCTGCTTCATCTCTGAACCGGGCTATACTGTATAGTAAAGTAATTTATGAGTTAGTGGTCAGTGTGTAGCAGTAACGAAAGATGCTTTTTGGACAAAGAAAGCTTGGGATGGAGTCTGCTGTGTCAATAACACCCAGCTGGCCACAGCTGGTTCGTTGTAGTGAAAATGGGTCAGCTGGGCTGAGGGGGAAACCATGGCGGACGGGGCATCCAGAAGGGAAGGGGGGCTCAACACAGGCGACCGCCTTCAGCTGCGTTTGCTTTGTTCTCTTCTGGCTCTATGTACATTTTTCCTTATTTTATAATAAAGGGTCATGCCCCAGTTCTCATGCCTATTTTTAGCGATTCCAGGTTCCCCCGCCCCCCCCCCCCCCCACTCCATAACTGGCCGCTGACATTTAGCACCTGCATGAGTACATAGTCATAGTTCTTCTGAGCACAAATAAATGCCCCGGGCTTCAGAAGGAATAGATCAAGGCGTCATCGACTGCAAGAAAGAGGAGAATATAATAGGTCCTCCGGTTCTTCGCGTGCAGAGAAAATGTCCTGGCGGCGCACTCAGAGCCGACTGCACGGCATCTGAGTGACAGATTTGTTCCTGATGACATTTCATTATATTTTATAGCTGTTTTCCTGCCCGCACGTTCTCCCGTGTTTCTTACCAGATGGCGAATGGGCGAACAGTTGGGGACGGCGCCTCGATCAAGGTCAGCCTGGAAGACTCTCTAGGTTAGAAATGCAAACAGAAAGCAGACCAAGAAGCCAGGTGCTGACGCCAGCACCTGGGGGGGAAAAAGGGGGACTCAGTAGTTTTTAGCATGATTACATTTATGGAAATAACGGTATGTGTTTTTAAAGACAGGATAAATGTTAATGTATGCCACCTTTTATTGAAATGGAAGCGATCCATCATTCAGTGCATATCCTAGGAGAGCAGAAATATGTATACAATTTTTTTCCTATTTCCCCAGATTATTTTTTTTTTCCCGGGGTGAAATGAAAAGACGGCTACTTGTGCGTAAATCAGACCGGGGCCCCCGTTTAATTTGTCCTGCGCACTGGAACATGGACGGCGCGATATACAAATGATCCTATTCTCTTCTTCATTTTATCACCATGGAATAAATCTTCGGCGTGTGTCAATGGGCTTGTTTATAGAAGAGGGGGGGTTGTTTATGGTGATACATTTTTAAAGGCAGGGCCACTTTTCGATGAGAGCGGCTCTTACTTTGTCAAGCTCCATATTTTTACATTTTGGGGGGGGGGGGGGATTTTATTGCAGTCTTTACAGAGTTCATTGCATTTAGCGGAAAATATTCAGCATACTTTCAAATGGAGGGTGACTGCTTTATAGCTGAAGTGTCTCGCTTGTTTTCTTTACTGTTACCATGAAAATTATTTTATTAGATTTGCACCAGAAAATATATTAGGCCCCCGTGCGTCACGTTGGTCAAGTCCCTACCAGGAAAAATGATAACATTGTAAATTTAAATCCCCAGAAGCAATTGTGTATAACAAATGGACCAGAGGCCTTTTTTGTCAGATTAAAGAAAACAGCGGCTTTAATTCACAGGTCTTCTGAAGCGTATTAAAGCATCATGTTTTCTTGATGCTCATGTTTTATTTAGGTATTTCATTAAAAAGTAATTTAATGCTTTGAAAAACATGTCTGCATGTAAAACACTGATCGCAAGGTTGCCGGATCGTCCAAAATTGATTCCTTTGCTTAGCATTACAAACAAAATAAACTAAATACCTAGAGGAATGATTTATATCAAATCATTGTCACATTGTCAGTACCATTTATCAGTATCGGCACATTGATTCATCTTTGTTACCTTGCTTTGATAATAAGAAATGCATTAATATGCTAAAAGAGTTTTTAAACTCCTGAAATGGGCACAAATATTATGACGCCCCCCCTCCCCCCCCGAAAAATATAATGTTATGAAGTCCAGGGCTCATAGACACGACTTCCAAAAATGGGTAATTGTTACATTTCTTTTGGACACCTTTTGATCGATGGATTGCACTTTGCATCTAATCTGCAGTAATCTGCATGTCCAAATAGACTCTGCCCACTATTACACCACGGAACCATTTTACTTAAAATATTTATCCTTAATCTATTTCAAAGTCACGAACGGGCGGACTTTACTCAACATCTTCCGTATTGGGCTAAAAGGGCATCCTTCTTCTTCATTCTCACATTCATCGCAATCTTTGACCCTCCCCCCCCCACCCCCATGGTGTATTTTTAATCATCTTCACCATGTCTCAGGCTGTAAAATGCAGGCTGGCCTGACGTGACCTGTTAAGCAATGGCCTCACTAACAGCTTGTAGCTATTCGCATAAACGCAGATACAATCGTAACATCTGAGATTCTAGAGAGCGACTATGACACACAGTAAGATACGAGATACGAGATACGAATAGAAAAGTGCAAATATGTATGACTTTACTATTTTATTTCACCAGTTCACCTGATTCAATATGGCACAAATATGTCAGCTGCAGGTTCGACTTAATGCTCTGAGCCTTTGTCTCATTAAGTGATCTTTGGAAATATCCCTGGAAAAGTGCCAGCGAAATGCAAAACAACAAATGTCCATGTTGTGCTCAAATTGCCCTTTATCTATCGTTCCGTCTATTCATTAGAGATTTATAAATGAAAATGACAGGCAATCTTTCAATCTTCGGGCTCCACTGACAATAAATTGCAATTATTATGAAATGGGAATTAATTTTCTCATGACTCACAGTGAAGATTAGCAGTTTATTTAAGCAATAGCAGCTTTAGAACCTTCCATCCATTTTTTGTAGTCATTGTTCCTGTTCAGGGTCGCAGGGAGTCCAGAGCCAATGGGTGCAAATCAGGGGAGTACCCAGGATGGGTCACCAGCCCATTGCAGGGCACACTCACACACCACTCACACCTAGGGACGACTTGGTAATGCCAATGAACCTCAGCATGTTTTGGGACTGTGGAGGGAAACCAGAGTATCCGGAGGAAACCCACACGACGACACGGGGAGGACATGTGAATTCTACACACATGAAGCCATGTTGGAGACTCGAACCCTGGTCCCCGCAGTATGAGGTAAAAGAGCCAACCGCTATGCCACCCTTGGCAAATATTAACCAAGTGAAAAATGGGGTACTGTCTTTTTCCGGGGCCACGAGAAATACAGCTTTGTGCAGAAATGTTTTTCTAGGAGAAATTGGTCCAAACAATCTTACAGGTTTCAAAAGTGCTGGGAAAAAAACAGATTCAGGTCAGTCATGGAAGGGCCGCACTTCTCAGCAGTAAGGACGCCCCCAGAGACATTATCCACATACCTCTGCTACGGCCAAGTGTGTTAACACGATAGCACAAAGCCGCTGTGCTTGGCTGCCTTTACCCATGTGCCTTTTCAGCTTTTTGTCTCAGTTCTTTCTATGAATTTATATTCTCACAGAAGGTGCGGCATCACAAATGCAGTCCTTATCAAAGAAGATCTAATGATGGAACATAAGGCAAATAAGCAACCTAGACTGTGGTACTTGTACAGTCTCCTTACCCTGGTTATCATGGTCACAAGACAATAGGTCTCAATGTAGCCATAAACAAGGGACATTAGATTTCAATACAGAGGTGGGAATTCCAGGTTCAGAAAGTAAAAATCCAGACAGAGATTTGGTTTTATCCAACCAGGTAAGTATAAAGAAAGTCGCTCTGATTAAGGGTTATAAACGTAAATGTACAGAGTCACAGTTGCAGAGTAACCAGCTGGTCGGTTAAAACAAAATCTTAGTCTGGATTTGTATTTTCTGAACCTGAACTTTCCACCTCTATTTGCGTACAATTTTTTTGCTTGTATTTTAGGAATTCAGATCCTGCAGCATTGTCTGAATACTAACAGCAGACTTCTTACAGTGGTGGTCCAACAATGATATCCTCAATAAATCGTACATTAAAAAGTCTCCCTACTCTAACGAACTATCGTTGATTCTCTTTCGAAGAAGGAAAAATTCTCTGCAACAAAGCAAATCGCACAATAAACTGCGACCTTCAGTGGTTTCTGCTTGACCCTAAACAGACAAGCATACGTGCTTCAACATTTAGGTAAATACGTACCCACACTGTTACAATTTCCCTTTATTTTTTTATTGCTCACTTTGAATGCACATGGCTGACAGACATTTGAATTCTTTTGCAAATGGTATTGAGTATTATTATAATGATATTCTTACACATCAAGTCTAAGGCAGTTCTTATGTTAAAAAACAGTCACACACAGCCTGTTAATGAAACTGGGAGACTGTTTTTCTGTCGACGCCTTTGATAACTCTCACTAAAAACAAGACATTACATAGCACGGGGAGAAAATAGCGTATCTTTCTGGTTTTGGTTGCCATAGACATCCTGCATTCTCCCCCTGACTGCCTGGGTTCTGTGGATGCGGTGGGTTCTGCAGAATGTTGTGTCAGACAGTTATTTACTGGCATGGCAGTGTCACCAGGGAGTGCAGACTGACATGTGGGTCAGTGCAGCATCTGTTACAGGGATTTCTGGGGACAATAGGCAGGAGAGCTTCCATTAACCCAGCAAGAACTTTTTGGATCCCTCAACATTTGAAGCCCAAGCCTTTCATTATTACTCCTCACCAGTGCAACAGGATAATCAAAGGATGTGAAACGTTAAAAACGAAAGGAAATAGATGTTCAGCCTAAAAAAGAATGAAAGAATGTCTCTTCCAAATCCGGAAATGGTATTCCTCATTTCCGTAATAAATGCAAATAGGACTAAATTGATCCTGCGTAAATTCTGAAGAAGTCTGACATAATTACCCAGTTGATATGTTGCTTTCCCATAAGTTTCTTATGAGTTTTATGATAATTTTTCCATCA
>JAODKM010000038.1:3154522-3167100 GCA_026780845.1 Petrocephalus sullivani
AAGTCTGACATAATTACCCAGTTGATATGTTGCTTTCCCATAAGTTTCTTATGAGTTTTATGATAATTTTTCCATCAGTTAGGAAAACCTTGTTAAAAAATTCAACATCAATTTGTCAAACCACAACAAAGAAAGTTTGCTGACAGGATGCACGCTCTCTCTCACACCCAGAAAATGGATGCTTACAAATCCCACAAGTGCCACGCCCCACCACGCGCCATAACAGGCCAGGAAGCACCCCATCTTCACGACAACCAAGGCTAGCTGGATTTCAAATGCACATTATTGTTGTTGTTGTTGTTGTTACCCTACTTGTGTACTGTGTACATTGCATTTTCATCTGTTTACGATACATTTGAATGTGGGGAACTTTGTGATGCTGAGTGCTTCTCATAGTCGTGGCAATATGATCAGGCCTTTTACTATAAGCTTAATAACACGGCTAAAACAGCTGCATTAAAATCAGGTGTCTCCAGATTTTTGACTGGTACTGTACGTCCCAGTGAATAAATGTCAGTTACATTCAGTGTCCTTCCTTATGGCTTTCAGTGGCGTCCTAATAGTAGATTTCTGTGACATTGCTTTTTGATGCACTCAACATGGTTTAGCTCCCTGAAGCTTCTGTGAGATCAGTCATTGGAGGTGTTTCCCTGAGTTGCTGGTGTCACAGCTAAGACGACGTGCCTCAGGTGAGGGCTGAGTGTCACCTCCTAGCTTGTACAACAGTCAGTACAGCAGCATCAGACCATTTACCTTCTGCAATGTACCAATCAGCTACATGCCAATGCACCAATCAGCAATGCACCAATCAGCTACATGCCAAGATAATGAGCTAACGATAACGGTCATGTATATCATAACATAGCCTCATAGTCCCAGCCTTCGTGGTTCCAAACTAATCTAAAACTTTAATTCTCTTAAATATCATTCTGGAGCTACCAAGACACTTAGTAACTGATTAAAATTCAGGGGAGATTTTCTATAAAATCTGTTATGTAAAAGCCGCATCAACAAATTACCTCGGGATACCTTGAACATTTATTAGCACTCTAGGTGATTGCCGTGTGGATTCTGATCAAGCGTATTTAGGACAGTGACTGGGTGGCGCCCAGCAGCGCGTTTTGCCAAAGAGAGTGTCATTAAGTTCTATACATCGACGCTAACTGCAGTGATCATGAAAGGGTGGAACATTTAAGCCGGGGGGAGGACATGCAAGGACGATTAGCAATATTGATGTGAACATAAACCACGCTCATGTCAATAGGCACACATGGAGATGCTACTCACTTTACAATGGAGTGAACTTGCGATATTTCAACTTCTCAATGGTGCCATAGCGAGTAGTCAACTATGAATTTTGAACCTTTCCCAGGCTAGCTATACACTGTACGATGCTTTCTACTGATACCAGGTGATGGCACCATCTATAAAGACATACTTCCATCTCTGGAGCCATTGCGAGCACAGACATCTCATACAGTGTTTAACAACATAACAACGTATAGTTATTTTTCTTTATTTAGCCAAATAAACTTATATTAATTTATTTACTTTTCAATTACTGGTACATAGTTAAAATGGTAATTTATTTACTTATTCAGTGACAGTAGTTATTTATTTACTTATTAGTCTATCTGACTTGTGTTCATTGGAACGTAACCCCATAAGTCGAGCACTGTGCACATATTGACATTATTTAACGTTTGCACAGGAGTTTGCAGAGCTCCCCTCATTAATGCATGCGACTTGTATTGGACGTATTTGGACCTGGATGCTGTATTTCCTTGACTGAGGTCAAAGCCATAGAGTTGTGAACAGAAAACTCATGCATCACCATCATCTGTGGCTTGATGTTTCTCTTCCCTCTCAGCTGAGCCCAACTAACCTCTTCATTTTTATATCCAGTGAACAGATTTAATTATTTATGCCATGTAACTGGACAAATATGTCAATGGGGCTATCAGGGCAGTGGTAAGCAACACATCGACAGTGAGCTAGGGAGCCAATGAGTAGCCCATATAACACTTATCATAAATGCCCCATCCGCCGCTGTGACAACTTCTATCGTTACCCCTGCCTCGGCCCCCAACATAATTTTGTTTTGCAAAAGTAGCTCTCACTGCAAAAAATGGTTGAAGCAAGAGTGTCATCAAGGAAGGGAAGTCTGGATGATTCCATCGGCCCCTGAGAAATAGGGGCCCTAAAAAATTTGAAACATAATTGGATTGGTCTGGGTTGGGGCCTCCTTATGATACGCCTTCATCGGGCACGTCGGGGTTGGAGACCCTTGTAAAAGGGTCTGTCATGCCTTCATTATACAGTAATCCTCAGTCCAGTGGTCATCATGAATGGCCATCTCTGGAGGTCTGAGCCTTCACAAGTTCCTCTTGCAGGCTCCGCACACCACGTACTCATTAACGCTAAACAGACACGATCCCAAAATCTGCTGCCGAGCCGGGATGACAAGGCCGTGCGACTCGCTTAATGAATGGATAGTCTTTTAAGAGTGAATGAGAAGCACGCCGGGCCAGCAGAGCCTGCAGGCGGATCACGGTTATTGATCGGGCCTAATAAGTCAGGCTGCCGTCACGCATGCACAATGGGGGCCCGTTTGCCCGTTTCATGCTGCCTAATGATACATTTTGACAATGGTTAATGGGTCCGGTGGCTGACGATTCACTGGCCACTGACTTCTCTTAATAAAGAATTACCATTTGGAAATGGACGGCGTTACATCCGCTGGGCGACACTAGGAAGCCCATTAGCTCGCCATGCCTCGCCCGGTCGGTTAGTACTGTATGTGTGCGCACACACTGATGGCTCCTCTGCAGCACTTCCCAGATATCGATCTTTCACTTTGCGCTGTCATTTTAACGACCGTTACCTTTGTCTGTTGATGAACATCCCTTGGGCGGGTGATCCTCCACCCTCAGTGGAATATCCATTTTTAGCAAAATCTTATTAACCAAATACCCAAATAGACAAATATCGGGAGAATGATGATTTGTGGGGGGAATCACATTCAACTTTTCAATTAAAAATGCTCGAGGATGGATTTCATGTCAGTGGGCAGCGAGGCTTTGGGGGCCCTGGCGATGAGAAAGCCGCGTGGTGGAGGGACGGTAATCGATGCTGCACGACTGCGGTGCTTTCTGCACCCAATCGAGTGTCCGGGAGCCGTTGCCGGTGGCATTTGGTCCATATGCTCCACGGTGACTTCCTGTCTCCACTGACCTTTCCCCCCTGCGGGCCAATTAGAAGCTGACATTTTCCGTCCCCCCCCTCCCCCCCATCTCCCGCCTTCCAGTTCTAATGAACATGCAAAACAAATCCTGAGTTATGGACACTGTGGATGGCTCGGGTTAATTGGCAGTGAGGAGGAGGGGAGAGGCAAGGAGAGACAGGTGGGCCTTTGGCAGTCTAGGGGAGCTGAGTGCGACTCTCCGGGTGATGGGGGCTTCCCATCTGCACGACAAACTGACCTCAGCAAAGCATAAATATACGCACAGTCATGACTCAGGCTGGACTGGCCATCAGGCGTACTGGGCAGTTGGGTTATGGGTGTATGTGACGGCAAAAGGATCATGGGAGAGACCCCCCCAATCCCATCGGCAATATTCACGATGGGGGACCCCCCCCCCCCACTTTTATCAGATTAAAACTAGGGTGACCAGATAACCCGTGTCATCCCGGACACTTTGAGCTAGGGCGGCATTTGTAAACTTCCATTTCAATCAAAAGGACCTGGATTTCACTTAAGCACTGCGTTCTTTCTGTGTGCTGATTGGTAAGTCTCCGATATATGTGTCACAAATGTTAATGTAAAACAGCTGGATGAGTCTTTCAATTAAGGAAACAAACCAGTCAAAGCACAAGAAAAAAATTATATATATAGCCAAGCAAAGGAGCCTGTAGGGATTAAAGAAGTTGGTAAAGTGGCTTAAATGAAAAGTGGCACTAAACATTTGCTTTGCTGATACTAATCTTGCACACTACAGTTGGGTGCCACCGGCTAGCTTTCTGCACGGTAATGTGTCTCTTTTGTGTGTTTCTTACGTCTTACGATAATAACATTAACTATCATGTCCCAGCATCCAGCTCGTGCTGTTGTGGTCATCAAGCAGATTTGCACACTGAGTAGCTGCTATCCAATCAGGAGTCAGTCAGCAGCCATGATCGATAAGGGGGATTCATGGCCCTGCTGAACACTTACAGGTTATGGTGGCAGTTATCCGATGCAGGAGGATGAACACTTTTATCAACCTGCTTTATGTGATGTGTCATTTTATTTTAGTCACTAATATGTCACTTCAGCGGTAAAGGCTGTAGTAAGTCCTATAAATGCAAATCACCTTTTGATTCTATGCGTAAAACCAAATCCCTCAGGTCAGTATTAAATTGTGTACAACTTTATTTTAGGCACATATTGGCCCTTATATACATCCTGAATAAAATGTCCTTCCTATATTTTCCTTTCAGGTCCTCATAAAACTATTTATAACTTTCCCATACAGCTGCCAAATCCTTAAATATGTTTATTAAGACTAGGAATCAGCTTATTCTGTTAAATTGTGCTCGCAAAAATATGATGCTTAAAAAGACACTTATCTCTGCCCACAGACAGAGCCAGGACTTACCTGAATGAGAATTACATACACAGGACCCAAAGGCCTGGCACTCTAATATGAGGCTGAATCCGTACTATGACCCGCACCCTGATTTATTTCTACAAACGTTGTAGATTAATGGAAAAACTTACAGCAGCATTTACTCCCAGCCCAGCTGTGTTTGAAAACATTAAAAAATGAACTGAAAGACTGGGCTACAGGGGTTTTAAGGTTTTATAATAATGAAAAGATCTGTATTCGCTTTGCAGCCGCAGCCGTCCGACATGGACAAAGAGGTCAGGGAGTGCGGCTCTTTAACCCTCCGAGATCCCCTCCCCTCTCTGGGGGTGCTGTGCACTTCTTTCAGACACATAGCTAGATGTTTATCCAACTTGGCTTTTTTAGTGCCTGCATAGCAGTGTGGCGCATGGCACTAAGGTCATGTGACCAGGTCATGTGACCGGGCTGTGACGTCTGGCTCAAGTGGCTGGAGGGGCAGAACGGAGCTGAAGGGAGAGCTGATTGCAGTCGGTGGGACAGTTCCGCAGCTAGTGGGACAGGTCGGCAGCCAGTGGGACAGTTCCGCAGCCAGGGGGACACTGATGGCCTTGTCCGGCACAAAGAAAAGTAACACCACTGAGCTTATGAGGGGGGGGGTAGTATCTCAGCCAGCTTTAGTAATACAAACACGGTGGATCTCAGTACCGCAGTAAGTAAGTAAGGCCCCTAGCGATAGCCATGTCGCCACTCAGCGATGGTTGCTATCCAGCGATGGTCGCCACCCGGTAATAATGCCACCCAGCGATGGTCGCCACCCGGCAATAATGCCACCCAGCGATGGTCGCCACCCGGTAATAATGCCACCCAGCGATGGTCGCCACCCGGCAATAATGCCACCCAGCGATGGTCGCCACCCGGCAATAATGCCACCCAGCGATGGTCGCCACCCGGCAAAAATGCCACCCAGCAATGGTTGCCACGGCGCATTTGCCAACGTTGGCATTCGGTCAGCCGTGACCTTTGCACTATCCGGGAGCTCAAATTAAAGCGGGGGAACAGAGAAACCCCGGAGGTAAACTGCCAGCACGGATTCCCCGGGCACGATACAGCCAGTATGCAGCCTCTCGGCTTTGCTAAGGCTTGCTGCAAGAGAGCGGGGGCGCTTGCTTTCGGGGGGGAGGTGGGTGTTGGGAGGCGGCTGAGAGCTTTGTCATTATTAAATGTCATCCATGTTCTTCCGCCCATGATCGTTTGTGAGACACCATTACGCGGGGCCATCGCCATGGCCCCACACGGAACCATCTGTCAGGTTCCCCCCATAACCTTGACTGTATTCCCGTCAAGGACCTACGCCATTATTGTTCTGTCTCAGCAGGACGACTCAGCGCCTCTAACACCTTCTCCACACTCGCCATTCCTTAATTAGATGCCATGGCTCCTCTGGATGTTGCAGAGTATATTAAACCTTGCGTGGAAGGTCCATAAATTATGGGGCTCTACATGCAAGGGTACACGGGGATCCGGGATTATCGGCGGGCCGTTATATCAGTCGCGGGATCAATCCGTGACATTCAGCTGGTTTAACCTTAACTCCTAGCTCCTGCATATATGATCATCCAAGCTGGGAAATGTCTATATTGGATGCAACGTCCAGGTAGAAAGCAATACATCTTAATTGTCACAGTCTGTCGCGCCACCACCAATTTCCTAAACGGTATTTCTTTCTAATACTGTTAGGAACCAATAATTCTCGCCGGTCGGCTGACGGAGCGGCAGCGCAGAAAGTCATGTGACCATCGCGACTGTGATGGAGCGTGACACTGAAGCAGCTCATGCTTGGTATTAATTTCTGTCTTTACATTATCATCAATAACACAATACTGACAGTCCTGATAAAGCCCTGACCGCAGCTTATGATCTGCCGCACACATTACTGCTGAAGACATAAGACCCGGTGTTGTCCGTTCCACTAAAAGAGACATTATTGACAATGGTCATGCTATGGTGATGCAGTGGTTAGCACTGTTGCCTCGTACCTCTGGGACCAGGGATCAAGGCTCCGCCCAGGTTCCATGTGAGTGGAGTTTGCATGTCGTCATGGCGTTTCTGCCAAGTACTCTGGTTTCCCCCCACAGTCCAAAAACATACTGAGGCTAATTGGAGTTGCCAAATTGCCCATAGGTGTATATGTGTGAGTGTGCCCTGTGATGGGATGGCCCCCCATCCTGGGTTGTTCCTGTAGGTTCCAGGACAGGCTATGGACCCCCCTCGACCCTGAGGGATAAGTGGTTTCAGACGATGGATAAATGGTTATGTTATGGGTCCAATCATTTAGGTATTGATTTAAAAAACAATCATTCCCTGTTTTTTAAAACAGATTAAGTTGTAATGCTTTACATTAACTGCACCTTCATAATGCATTCAATGAACATTCATAAGCAGCATGCTATTACACCATAACATCCTAACATACCATTACAGCTTTAACTTACATTAATAACAAATATTAGATGAATATGCAATTATAATCTTGGTTATTAATGCATATTGCAGCTGGCATGTCTTCATTGAAAGTATTATGCAGTATGCGGTATTATGCAGTTTTATGAAGTATGCAGTATGCATAGCTTGCAGTATTATGCAGTATGTACAATGCTTTTAGAGGCTTTTAAAGGTATACTGTACTTACCTGATGCTTATGAATGTCCTATTAAGGCATAATGAATGCATTATGAAGGTTAACGTATTGTTAATGTAAAGCATTACCTATTGAGTTTTTCTAAAAATCCCAAGAAAATCTGAAGAAGATCTTTTGATGAAAAAGTTTGCAGCGTGAGGGGTCTGTGCAGGTACAGATGGTGTGCATAATACCACTGGGATTTATTACTGTCTATTTTTAACTTTCCTCTTACGTTATGCAATATTCTTCTGCTTTCATGTAAGTTTGGTGTTTGGTCACCATAGCAAGTTGCTCACAGTGAAGATTTATACACACAACAGAGGACGCCATAAATATTACCACCAAATATAACAACACCGAGCTGATGACTTTTTCTTGTTTTTCGAGTGATCTTGATTCAGGCAAGCCTTTATTGCTGCCTGAACAGTCCACAGAGCTCATTACGATTGTGAAGAAGGTTGAGATCTAAGTCAGATCCAGATAGAGCTACTGAGATCTGAAACCAGTCATGTAGGATCTAGGATGGAAAGCAGGGCACCCTGGCTGGGATGGCAGTTCATCACGGGGGAAAGTAGGTCTGCTTGCATATTTGGCTTATCACAATTATCGGGGTCTTGACGTCTGACGCAAGTACTGGGTGGAGATGATGCTCCCTGCTTCAAACGACCGACCTGACGTGATTTATCAAGCCTGACGATGTCTCAACTGCATGGAAACCACAGGTGCAAGCAGTGATTGTGGCACTGGAGATATGTCTCCCTGAACTTGAAGGGATTTTCTAAAACAAACACACTATCAGTCACAGCTGCAGATTCCCATACCTGCTCTGCAACCTGCGGATTCCTGGCCTGAGACGTCTGCTTGTCCCAAGAAACAAAACCCTTCCAGAGTCAAAAAATCATATAACAAATAGTCTGGAGAAAATAGTTATGCTGTTCTCAGCTATCAAATGCAGTTCCACCTTTTCCAACCACACAAGTCAGTGCTGCTGTTGTTCTGTTATTATTACTAAAGACCATCAGTGATGAAGGAATCACAGATAATCATTAAAGTTTCTCTAACATACCTTAAACTACTTACCCATCCATCATCCATAACTGCTTGTCCTATGCAGAGCCATGGGGGTCCAGAGCCTACGGGTGCACAGCAGGGAACAACCCAGGATGGGGCATCAACCCATCACAGAGCACACTCAGCCATGCACACCTATGGGCAATTAGGTAACTCCAATTAGCCTCTGTATGTTTCTGGACTGTGGGGGGGGGATCCGGAGCACCCAGAGGAAACCCCACAGGAGGGACGGGCAAACTCCACACACAAGGAGCCACGGCAGAGACTCGAACCCTGGTCCCGGAGGTGTGAGGCAATAGTGCTAACGACAAAGTCCTTCCTCATATTCAAATGGACGATAAAAGTGTGACATGATAGAGATTACTGTAGGTCATACACAATTATTACCTGCAGTCTCTAAGTATTCATAATGCACAAGGGTGTATCAAGTAAAACTCCGCTTGAATTCATCACTGCCAAATTATAATGGAAGTTTTTTTTTTTTCTTGCGAAGTGTCCTTGAGTTTTTGAAAGGCGCCATATAAATAAAACATATTACTATTATTATAATCACGGCCAATTATATATAACTTCCTGCATTTCTACATTCTCTTTACATCTACACTATGCAAACAAAAGGAGTCTCTCTTGCCCCCGCCTTTTCCTTTTGTGCATCCTAATACTGCATGACAAAAAGAGAATGATTGCTTCAGGACACATGTCTCGATGATAGGAACATATGATGCTGCACGAGACAGACCGAAAAAAAGAAAAGCACGGCAGTACTTGCCTAAGGTACAGTATATGGTAACGTTACCCCCTAGCTAGTAGCTATAATGCTAAATGCAATGCCATTGGCTAGCAAGGGCTCACAGAGATAATTCACCTCTTCCAGCCCTCGTCTTACATTATGTAGAAAATGATATCACTTTCTCAGGGACGTGCGGTCAGGGGAGGCAGGTGAGGCAGATGTGAGGTCATTTCTGCAAATGCCAAATATCTGGGTAAATGTGAGCCTTGAAACTTTTTGAGCTACCGAATGATATATACGTTAACCCAAAAGGCGGCAACTTTTTTAGTTCTTCCAGGTAGTTTGTTTATTAATTACTGATTCTGATTGGCTGGAGGCTTCACACCTGGCTGAGAGGTAAAGGAAAGCTGGAAAATCAGCAGGGCTCGGCCCTTGATTTGAATAGCTCTGACATAGACTGACAATTTCAAACACACACAAATTAAAAGAATCCAAAATTCATAAATGTCCGTGTATCAATACGCTTGTACATAATAATGTCGAGGCAACAGTCAGGAAATAGTTATATGCCTTCTGCAGTGAGAAGAGTCCAATCATAAAAGGCTGATGGCTTGACTGCAGCTAGGAATTTAGTCACGATTTAGTTGGGAATGCAGACCGCGTAGTAAGGAAGGCGCTCGAAAACACCAGGACGTTTTTACAGTGGCCGCGTTGCATGTTTAGCTTCACCTCAGTGCTTGAGAAACGAAAGAGGGAATGTCAGAAGTGGGATTCGAACCCACGCCTCTAGGAGAGACTGCGACCTGAACGCAGCGCCTTAGACCGCTCGGCCATTCTGACTACACATACAGCCCGGGGAAGCAATTACTCTTGAGTGGATAGAAGAGTTATTTCCTATACAAAGTGTACAGGGGAGAGTGGGGACGGTCGCAACACATTTTACATTTCCTTCAGATTCCCAGAGACTGTTTGTATTGGAAAGAAAAGATTTCCCTCACTGACTGCGCCGAGCGCAACAGTCAGGAAATAGTGATACGCTTGCTGTAGTGAGAAGAGACCTATCATAAGAGACGGACGGCTTGATGGGAGTTAGGAAATTAGTGGTGAATGCGGACCGCGTAGTAAGGAAGGCGCTCGGAAACGCCGGGACGGTTCGAGTGCCGCGTTTGGATGTTTAGTTTCAGCTCAGCCCTTGAGATAGGGAATAAAGTGGGATTCGAACCCCTGCCCCCAGGGTAGTGAAGACTGATCCTGCTGTTTCACATTAATATTAGTGATACGTGCATAAATATCGGAGACTTGCCAATCAGCACACAGAAAGAACGCACTGCTTAAGTGAAATCCATGTTCTTTTAATTAAAATGGAAGTTTATAAATCCTGCCCTAGCTCAAAGTGTCCGGGATGACACGGGTTATCTGGTCACCCTAGTTTTAATCTGATAAAAGTGGAGGTGTTGTAACACCCACATCCCCCCGCTTCCAACGCCCCTGATAATGCAGCATGTTGGTCAAAGAATGGAAGGCGTCACTCGGCTCATGACCGATCTCTGAGACCACTGCTGCTGTGGCTGCAGCCTGGAGCCAACACGCACAAGTCACAAATAAGCAATCTGCCTGTGGGCTCATTTACATAACCATCAAAACTGCCACGCTCAGAAAGCGCTTATCTGAATAGCGCATATCTTAGTAAATATGCCCTAAAGTGCTCCCTCCAGCTTTTTAAATAGAAATTAAATCAGCTTAGTTCAGGCTGTGTGCACCTGAGGTCTGAATAAACATCGCCCTGAAGCTTTTCATGTGTGCTTAGTGGCATAAACCGTACCTGTTAGCCATTTCCCCGGCTCGGAGTTAAACTCCAGGCTACAACACGCCAGGCTTCAATGATGCGCCGCCGTGTCATGTGCAGCACTAACGGGGTCACGAATAACGGGGACGCGCCGGTGGGAAGCGACGGAAATGCAGAATGTCGCATCACCTAAAGCTGAGCTTATTCTTGCCCGCCCTGTATCTCGGCGATTACCGCGGTCTGATAGCAGCATCCTTTCCGTCAGACTCAGGGGGGACTTACCGCCTGCCAGCGACCCGGCGCTGCACCGGTGCAGCAAATAGAAGCCCGTCACTCCTGCAGGGTCCCTTACCCCGAAATCAGAAGTAATAGGGGCCACTAAAGTACGCCGTCAATTTTTTTTAACAGAAAATCTTAAATGTTTTAAAACCAGCGCAACTCTTAAAGCAGTTCGTTTGCTCGAAACGTTTTATTTAAAGCAACATTAATATTCTGTTACTGCTAATCATGACTTGACTGAGACTGATGCAAAAGCCTACATTTCACCTTTCTTGAATGTGTTTGCGTGCTCATGTTTGTACTTTGCATTGCCTGTGTATTGAATGAGGTCCAATAAAGATCCTTTACTGAAACTAATTTTGTTTTTCTACCTTGTCGTGCCGGTGTCCATTAACGGACTCCTAAGCAGCATTAAGCAGTCTGCGCAAACTCTACCTTCATCAATTACATTTGAGCTGCTCTAAGCAGAAAGCGGAATCATTATCATTAGCGGGAAGGTGTCATCACTCACCAAAAGTAAACACGTGTCAGCACCTTTCGTCATAAACTGCTTTTATTAACAAATGAATTGTGTGCATGGAGCAATTGAGAGGTAATAAAACTCGATGGGTAGATAGGAAGGGAATTGAACGTGATAAGTTAAAACAAAAACGCTATAATATAAAAGCAATAGGAATTGTCTGTACATCAACCATTCTTACTTTTCCGTGAAGCTGTGACCATGAAATAAACCTAATAAGTACAGGTTTGAACACCAGGAGGGGAATTGGTATACCTCTAGCAGGACAGGTAACTTGAATACGTTTTGTGTCATCTGTTAATAATTGGATTATCACATACTTTACTACTGAAACAATATGAATTATCATTATATTGATACGAGTAATATATCTTCCGCTAATGGTATGTCTGTCCATATGGCTACATGGGCATGGTGGTGACTTCCTAGCAGAGCCTTTGATGTGAATCTGGGCTAAATCAGCTAGGCTGTGCACCTTGTGTCACAATAGCACAGCTGGCTTCCTCGACTCACTCCCTTGCTCTTAAGGTATTGATCTGCCCAGCTATCCTGTGTGGGTAGGTATGGTCATCTATCAGCAGACAGGCTGGGCTACTAGAGCTGAAACCGCTCGTCTCGTCTCGTCTCGGCCTTCCCAATCAGTCAAGGACCCGCCCTCCGAGACGTCGGGTCACTCTGGCCATGAATCAATACTCCCACGGCCAAGGAGAACAGCAACTGCGCACCGCAGGCCGCGATCTTGGGAAGTGGGGGGCTGAGAGATGATGTTAAGCAGACCCCAGATCAGTCTTCATCATCCACCAGAAAAGGCTTTTAGTCACGGTCTCGACTTGCTCACAGGAAGGGAAACTGGAGCATTTGTCACCATCGCATCTCAGATCCCCAAGACATGAGGGTGTCGGGCT
>JAODKM010000038.1:3167200-3209426 GCA_026780845.1 Petrocephalus sullivani
ACTTGCTCACAGGAAGGGAAACTGGAGCATTTGTCACCATCGCATCTCAGATCCCCAAGACATGAGGGTGTCGGGCTGACACAGGGCTACCAGCTTCCTCCCACTGCTTTGTGCCCTATAAAGGACGATATCAGATAATAGCACATTTTGGCATCAGTCGTCCATTATCCCAGCTCGCTGATTCCTGCAGGATTTTGATTGGTCCATAAGGAGCATCTTTCTGCTTCTCTTTTTTTGTTGTGGGATTTTGATTGGTCCATAAGGATCATCATTCTGCATCTCTTCTTTGTTGTGGGATTTTGATTGGTCAATAAGGATCATCATTCTGCATCTCTTCTTTGTTGTGGGATTTTGATTGGTCAGTAAGGACCATCCTTTTTTGACACATTTGAGGTACCTGTGAAACAAGGTGAAGACCACTTGGTAAGAGTTCAGTCGAAATGCAAGAAGCTTCTTGTCAAAGATTTTAAAATCACTTTAGCTGGGATGGCAAACTGAGTCATGTGATGGGGGATGCAAGGATAGGGTTCCTCCTTTCCGCGATGTACGTGGCCTGCACAGCACATCAACAATGCAACAGGGTCAGCACAAAAGCAAAGCTGCTCTGAGAAAAAAAAAAAAAAATGCCTACAAAGCAAAAAATATAACAGGAGGCAGAATTTCATCAGGTAGGGATGTGAAATGAGGCACATTAATTTATACCATTAGAAATGAACCGGGGACAGGTGGAATGAAACAACACAAACATCTTGGTCATGTGACTCCGCCTCCTGAGACAGCCACCTCCCCCAGCTCCTTCATACACCTGGTCTAATCAGGATAGGCAATGCCTCTCAAATCATAGTTAAGCAGGATCTAGTTATATTTGGAACCCACAAGCTGACATCATATGAGTGTTGTAGACCTGTGGTGGCCTTCAAACACCAGGTCCAGCCACCTGACTTTTTTGGACACCACAGGAAAGCATCCTTTATACAAAAAAGCAGACAAATTATGTTTGGTTGTGTGTTTTTGATTTGCCGTTGACAGTTATACCACAAAGAGACAGCAGGTGGAGTGAGAGTAAATTCATTTGATTAAAGCAACCGATGTATCAACTTGCATCAGGAATTATTAGGTAGACCTAGCTAATACCAGGTAGGACCCACTTTACTAGGTACATCTAGCTATATCCATCTAGTACTGGGGAGGACCCACTTTTGCCTCCCGAACAACTTTCAGGCTAAATGAGCTGCATGTTCAAAGAAGCCTTTCAGCCTTGCACACCACAGCTGTACTGAGGTCTTATTTGTGCACTTGTGGCCATCCTGTTACCTTTGATGAGTCTTTTCTGGAGGAGAAATGCCATTGGTCAATACCATTGGATGTTTTTTGTTCATCACACCATTCTCTGTAAACTGTAGATGTAGTGTAACTGTAGATGTAGATGTAGTGCAACTGTAGATGTAGTGTAACTGCATTGTGTGAAAATCCCAGGTGGATGACTGCTTCCGAAATACTGGAACCACCATGTCTGGCACCAACAGACATTAATAAATGCATAGATTATGCACCCTGGTCATAATAACGCTTAGCCGAACTGTAAGCGAGCCTCTTTGATCCTTGTGTGCTTGTGGTATGTATTCAGTTGCAGCACATAATAACTAATAATTTGAAGTAGTAGCATTAGCAAGAAGGTGCACAACTTCTGTTGTTTTTACACATCTACATTACTAGTTTGACCTACAAAAAAGCACCACGATTTGTGAATGTCATAACAGCAAAGTCACAGAGAAATGAAAAACCAAACGATTGATTTCCAAAAGACTCACGTAACAACTAGCTTTAAGTCAGATTAAGATAATTGCAAATGCACTGACTGAATTGTTTCCTTTTCCCCATGAACAAGGGCTGAAATCGAGTCCCATTCTCAGTACAAAGGACCTCTCGGATCGCTCTTCTTTTTCCATTAGCTGCGAAGACAGCGAGGGTAATTTCATACTTGTTTATGCCAGTGCCTTTTTGGTCTCACCCACACTGGGACAAATTGATTTCACCCCTCAAATTGCTGGAATCCTCCACTTTCTTCCACTCTATGACAAAATGAATCATGGTAATGTTCCTTCTAAGAGAAAAGGGAATTAATTTCCGCTGCCATCCTGATCTAACTAATAACAGGGTACAAGTCAGCAGAAAATGGGAAAAATTACTCATCTAACATTATCTTTATTATTTGTACTCACGTTCAATTGAACCAAAATTCAAATGGCAAGCAGTGAAGACAGGTAGGTGCACCGCGGTGTGTCAGATTTCTTCAGATTCAAACAAAAGCCTTGCGAGGCAATTGTGTCTCGATTGACTGGTAATGTTTCTAAGGCAAAAGGAAGCCTTGTAATTCCATATGTATCTTCGTCCATGCATGTTATTGGACCTGGGAACTATCATTTTTAGCTGCAAGATATTGTAAAAAGACACAGCTAAAAAAACATAAAAGCCTTTAAAAAATTAAGGGTACCCAGACCAAAATGGGTAACACTGGAGAAAAAAAAGAAAAACAACTTTTCTGGGTGTATCTGTAATTTCTCAAACATATTATGTAATGGAAACAAGGTATTGTAGAAATCATCAGTCAATCACTCAATTCATGACATTAATATTCAACAGCAATACACATGAAACAATTTTATCAGGCTGTATATTGGGTGGTGCAGTGAGTCAGGGGGTAGTAATTTTGTTCCTCTGATTGGAAGGTTACTGGTTCAAGACCAGTGTGGGCCTGAGAGCACACTGCCTTCCTGCCCCTCTCCTTTTCTCCCTAGTGTGGCCCAAATGAGCCACACCGGCTATGAGTTAGTCGTACCTCTCATTCTGGCCCTCATGTTAATTCACCCCAGCTGCCTCTTGTTGTAATCCTTATAAATGCCTTCCAGTCCTGTGCTCCCCAGTCTGATTATTGAAGTCATAGCCTCTGCCCGATCTGTAGCCTGATCCTTCTCCTGTTAGTTGTTCTCCCTGTCCTGCTTTTGGTTTATTTCAAATAAAACCAGGTTTTGTTTGCCTTGCATCCTTCATCCCGTGGAATGTGACACATGGGTGGTGCTGCAGGTGGCTGCCCTTTGCTGCCAAGCTTGCACTGACCTACATGTGGGCCATGTAGCACAAGATGGGGTGGGCAAAAAAAAAGTTCCCCTTGGGGATCAGTCAGGTATTATTATTATCATATCCCCAAGGCCATGGGTTCGATTCCTGGCTTGGCTATGTGTGCATGTACTGTAGCTTGGAAGCTGTCCCTCTGATTATGTAGGTTTCCTCCAGGTGCTCTGAGGTGTCCTGGGAGGAGTGGCCATCCTGTGCAGGGTGTAACTTGCCCTTTTCACATGCATAGTCATATAATTATGTGGCTCCGCCTCAGAAGTGATGAATTCATTGACGAGTGAATAGGCCAGGACCAGAACCGGAGACTTAATTTAATTCCACAACGTACCAAAATTCTGTCAACGTAGCATAAACCTCTCATTGAAATATACATCTGCAGGAAGAACAGTCCTGGTTTCGGTTATCAAAGATAAAACGAAAGCCACAAATCAATAGTGGCATAATGAATACAGAACAGAATAATGGGGGTTATGGATAATAAAACAGTGATCTTTGCCAGGAAAATGAAGCTGCTGGAGATGGCAGGGGGGGCTGGGTCGTGTCCTGGCAGATGAATCACATTTCTAGAGGCTAAACTGTTGCAGAGAATTTGATGTTCGCCTAACATTAGTGTTATTTCACCATTTGCATGGCCTAATTTATCCTTTGTTGTTTTTGCTTTGAGCTAGAGTTTTATTTTTGGTAATGTTTAGAAAGAACTAATTTAATTGTAATAAAACATGTAACTTTAATTAAAATGTTATATGACGAAATTAGAATGTGCTGCAAATTTTATCTTGGTAATTTCTGCAGTTTTCTACAACTTTCAGTGCGCATTTAAATATTAATTTATTGCATTCATGTAACCACATAAAAGCTACTATTCACTAAGAATTATTAGTTCTTGTCTGATTGTCTTAATTGAGGGAAGGCATTCCGTGTAAGCGAATGAAATTGCCTTTTTTTTTGGGGGGGGGGGGGGGGGGCATTGTCATTGACCAAGGCTGCCCCCCAGCCCCCCTCCAGGTATCCAGTTTTCAGAATGGCCGCATCACAACCTTCCAGCCTCCCACTATGACTACTCAGAAACAATTCTGAATGACAGGGAAGATTTAAAAATTGGATACACTGAACAACAACACAATTACAGTTGGACTAAACAAATAGTCAAAGTACTATTATTATAGTTTTGGCCTTCAAATCATATTTTAATAAATAAAATGGCAACAGGCCATGCAACGGCGTTAGACTTTGTTGCTGCCATGCTTCTGTGGTGTCCAGCTGCATCTCGTTTACGGAGTCGGCCACGTCTCTTCTCCCTCAAGGTGACGGCGGGAGGCTTGCATGATAATCAGCCTCCATGTTTCCATGTGCACTATAAGGGCCTGACTGGCATCTCCATAATGACTCATGGTCCTGCCCAGGTCCCGTTGTCCATCCCTGGGATTGATTCTTGGAGAGATTATGTTGTGCGGTCGGGGTGGGGGGGGGGGGGTCTCTCTGCAGTTATCCTGGGCAACCAATGAGAGACATCACTGGAATGACAGGGTCAGAAGAGGATCAGCCACTCATGCATTTTTACATTGCTGTATTTCTCTTTCTCATAAGCAGCAGACATTTTCCCCATTGCACTGCTGGCCGGCTCTGTGAGTGCTTGTATACAAAGGGGTTTGACATATGCCCATGAATCAGTGCGGCCCAAGCTGTTCTCTCACCACGTCTAGCACGGCCCTCTCTCCTGGGCATTGCTTACCAGTTCATTGCCTTTACTGCCATACCTAAATGCCACTATTAATGAGATAAATACTGTACATGCAACCACTGCAAATCACGGGTCTCCGGTTTTAAATGGGCTCCTAGTAAATACTAATTTTTAAGGTCTTTCTGTCAAATTAAACAAAACAACCATGAACCAAATCTTAAATTGTTTAGTATCATATTCTAGCTTTAAGATAAGAGCCTTGTCAGAGGATTTAGGTGCCGGTCACCTTCAAAAGCTGCTGTTTTCCATCCGCTGATTTGAATACCAGGTGCTGCAAGGTCGCCTCAGCTCTTGTGATTGCAGCACTTGGTCGAGAACTGGCCATTTTAATTTCAGGCCCTGTGGGGCAAAATGACTGAGCTCGAGGACTGCCATTCCATGTAAGCAACATCAATTGGATTACCAGAATGCTCTCAGAATGATTACAATGCAGACGCAGGTGTAAAAGCCAGATCCATAGTGGATAGTATTCCTTTTATCGAAATGGATTACATTCCGTACGCTGTTCGCTTAGCAGAAAGCCTCCTTGAGAGTGACTTACAAAGCCCGGCCGGATCTGAGCATCAGGGCAGTGAGCACAATGCTTCTGGACTAAACCCACAACCCACAACACTGATCTACAGATTGATCATGGAGTGGAGGCAGCATAAACAGAGGCTAACCAAAAAACAGCTGCCTTTCAGATGTAAAAAACACAAAGCTCATACACATCAACAAAGATACATGGTTCATCCACGTTTAATTAATTAAATTTGCATTTCAAAACAGTGCAAGAAATTCTGCACTGTTTCCCTGTTCATCCATCTTCTGACCACTAATCATGGCCAGTGCCATAGGAATGTCCTGTTTTTCTTTACTATGAACCTAAATGAACCGTGCAGATTATTTCTTCATCGTGAACACTGACAGTTTCGTCAGCTATCATCAATTTGTTTTCCTCCTGCTAATATTAAAAATAGCAGTAAATTATGCAGACAGTTGGAAATAATATTATTTATAACTTGGGTTGAAATCCCAAGAGTAGCTCAGTTACTCTTTCCTGTAGCAATAAATCTAGCATACTTTAAAAATCCAGCTGAGGAAATAATTAGTATAAAACCTTAAATTAAGTCACACCGGATAAGATAAAGATGAAGATATAATAAAATGTTTCCATCCTCATTCAAGTCTTCTCTCCCAAAAAAGGAATCATGTGATGTATTTAAACTAGACTTTATAGTAAAAAAACTGTTCCTTAAACACTATTAATTATATTATTGATACCTGGCAAAACACCATTATTTTGATGTGGCACAACTTCTTTTTTAATATACAGATAGTCTTCATAAAAGGCTATTAACTAATGTTTCCATCTTGTATTACTAATGACCAGTGTGATAACCTGCCCCATTACATATCCTAAGTATTGCCTTAAGCATGATTAAGTTTTGATAAATAATGTCCATGTGCTACTTTACATTACTTAGTACATTCCAGTGATTTCCATAATTGCAGTGGACATACCCTGGCGAGGCAGGATGCATTAGAGAAGGAGGGAAGCACAACACATTGGTTTAAAGTGATAACAAGGGTAACACTCCATGACAGGCACATAAAACTCTGTTGTTACCAATGATATGGAAAAGCCACTGACAGATTAAAGAATATCACTGAACTGGCATCTACAAATTATGCCATAGTGTATGCATGTGTGAGCCCTGTGACGTGCTGGAATCCCATCCAGGGTGGATGGATGGATGGATGGATGGATGGATCTTTCACAACTTGCATTATGTCCCATTAAAACACTGTAAACTACTTCATTATGTTGTATTGAAACATCGCGTCAGTTCCCAAACCTCTCCTCAGAGAGACCTCAGCCATTCCATGCACTCATAATTTATTAAGTGAGATGGTGATGCAATTAATCTTAATTCGTTAAGTAACTCAGAAAGGTACTGATTAGCTTAACAAAATGGATTAGTGGACTACTCAAGTAAGACAAAGGTTGCTACAAATACTGGGGTGACTTTAGGAGAGGTTTTAAAATGATAACTAAACTGACACACTGTGATGGCAGACAGCATGGTTTTACACCAACATGACGATCATTTAAATATTTTTTTGACTGTATAAGACTTTTGCAACTATCGTACACACACACACACCATGTATCTTTATGGGGACACTCCATTCATTCCTATGGGCATAACCCTGATTCCAACTATGACACCCTTAACCCTACTCAGTCCTAACCTTAACTATAAGTAATGAAACAAAATATGAAACTTTTGACAGTTTTAGTTTTTTGATTGCAGACACAGATTTTTATAAAATTGAGGTTATCCTTATGGGGACCAAAAAAATGTCCCCACAAGGTAGAAAATAACAGTTTTTTATCACACTGTGGGGACTTTGGGTCCCCACAACGTAATATAAATATGTCCACACACACACACACACGCACACACACACAGATAAAAGCACAGGACACTGTGAAGGCCTGGAAGGGGGCAGCCAAGTTCTCTCACGCTTGACAGATTCAATCTGTTCTCAGGATGACTGAATAATTGAAAGTTCTAACTCAAGACCATCTGGCTGCTACGAAGGCTAGCGAAAGATCCCAAGTTCCTCTAATGCATTTGGTGACCCACTGTAAAAGTAAGCTATCAGTATCTCTACTGAACAAGAAATTCAATATCTTCTCCCAACACGATTACTGATCGCGATGGCAAGACCACTGCAATTTCTACTGTTTTTTTAGTTGGTCTGCCAGGGATTTCTCGGTATTTGATCACGAGTATTGTTCGCATTGTTTATTCTTTGTAGGTCAGGGTAAACTCATGTTTATGTTTAAAGTGCCCACAACAGACAGGAAATCCTGTTATAACCTCCACAGATGGATTATTATGTAACTGTAGTTACATACTTTGCAGATAAATGTAGCTTATGAGTACTTGGTGAATCTAGAAGTACTTTGCACCACTCCCTAACAAGACTTGCAGCTTAATTAATTGTTTAAGTATTACTACTGTCAATTTATATTTTTCTTACAGTATTCTGGTGAGAGGTAACTTCAGTTCAACATTAGAGTCAATTTTGGGCTTCAGCCTGCTTTGCAAAAGGATTCCAGCTGCAGTCTCCTGAAATGGAGTATCAGATATTTGTTCATACATTATTTTTGGATATATAAAGCACTTAGTGCTATCAAAATTGTAGAGCTTTGGTTCCAGGAGTACCTGCATGTGCTACGTCCCCAGAGTGCACAGTCAATGAACAAGTGGTGAGGACAACAGCAAACAGGTTTACGTCCCACAGAGACCAGCTGACGGCCCGTATTTTGACATGACTGGGAATTGTGACAGGGTTGCAAGTCCAATTCCTGCCCTCAGGTCTCTGTGCAGAGTCTGCATGTTCTTCCTCTGTTTATCCAGGTATCTTAGGGCACTCCCCTTTCCTCCAAAGTAAAAAAATATACACTTAGGTGAGTCGGTATCTCAGAATTGGCATTATCGTGTCATCGTGTGTGTGCATGTGCTGCACGGTAATGTGGTATCCCTTCCAGAGTGTCCCCTGCCCTGTGCCTGGCTGGGAAATGCTCCAGGCTCACGGCGAGCCTGTAGTGAAAATGTGGTATGGAGAAAAAAAAGGATAGATTGATTTTAATGAAAGGCAATATAAGGAAAGCTGATGCATTCCAGGCGGCGATTAACATGTGATTATTGTTACTCGTCCGACCACCAGCGTTACCGAATGGCGGCGTCACGTGACCGGGCGGCCGCCGCCGTTACCTGCCGTCGTCGGGAGGCGCGCGACGCGAGGCGACATCGTTATAAGGGGCGTAATTTGGCGGGTGTCGCTTACAAACAACAGCAGGGAAAGTTCGCTGACGGAGAGGTGCGTGTGTGTGTGTGTGTGTGTGTGTGATGGAGAAGGGAGGGCGGAATAGACAGAGGGTGGGAGAGAGAGAGGGAGAGAGGGAGAGAGAGAGAGAAGGAGAGAGAGAGAGAGAGAGAGAGGGAGAGAGAGAGAGGGAGAGAGAGAGAGAAGAAAAGCACCTGGCGACGGGCTGCGCTTGGAAGTGGGGGGACGCGTCCTGAGCCGCGCCGCGCCGCCCTGCCCCGCATCTCCCCCGCATCTCCCCGGTGAGAGGATAGCTGCGTCCCGCGGAGGATGCCGAGCAGGTAGGCAGCGGCTGGGCGCCCAGCAGTCGCGGGGCTGGCGGGCTGTTTGTATGGAAGCCTTATATCGGGGCGCGGAGGGGCTGGGCGCCGCCGATACTTTGTGGCAGTCAGGCGGCGGGACGGTTACTGTAACTCCGCCGAACTTTGGGAGGCGTGCGGACGGTGCGCCTGCGGGCGGCTGTCCCTTCTTCGGGCATTTATTACCAGTTTGGCCCCAAGTTAGTGCGGACAGTGCCGGTCGGGGTCTCCGCCCGGGGTCTCCGCATTAAACCGGGGGCTCGGAGCGTTTCTCGGTGCTGGAATAAACTGGGAAATGGGATTATTTTAGTGACAGGCGTCGCGGCCACGAGGAGCCACCGGGACGCAGTGTGTCCCAGCTTGGAGGGAAACTGAAAAACCTACTAAACATACATTATAGTGACAACCCAGTCAAGTAATGAAGTCAAGGGAAAAGATCTGGACGTACTGACTGATTTGATCTAGACAGGTTTGCCTGGTTTGTGCGTTAGTCCCATTTGTGTTAGTGTAATATTATTAACATAATATAGTTTGTTTGTATTGTTTTCTTGCATGCAACAGCGGGCTGACGAGTATTTAAAATGCCGCGTAACATGATGTAACACTGTGCAAAGAACAAAAATCGTATAATTCGATGCCAGTTAATGATTCCTGTGGGATTATTTTACTTGTTGTTCAGGTTCCAGCGGGTTTTTTTTTTTCTTTCTGGAAAGCAAAGCTGTGGTGGTTCGGTTGGTTTCACGGTATCTGTGTCCAAGCTGTGTGGAATAAGACGGCACCGGACTTGTGGAGGCATCTGCGACGCTCCAAGGCGTGTGTCGCACCATTTGCCTTGTCATTTGTGTCAGTTTGGCGATGTATTTCGTACAGCGCGCTGCCATAAGACGGGGGGATTTTATACCAGCTGCTTTAGCAAAAGATCCTTGACAAAGAAAACACGAGGAAGTGTTTCAAGCCTAATCACTCGTTTTCTTGTAAAGCCCCAATCTAAATCTTCCGGGCCGCCCCCTGAGGTTTCCTTTAATAGTTTGGAAGTATGGAGTGCTCCGCCGTGCATTTTTTATGAGCGCCTCTCCAGGAGCGGCCTCCGTAGCATAGATTTAGCCCAGGGAAGAAATGTGATTTATTCAGTGCTGACAGAAACACATAGCTTGAACCCAGAGCTAAAACCGAACAGCTGAATTTAAATAATTAAATGAACAAGTAAATAAATACATCAATTTTTAAAACTACTTGAAGCATCAAAAAGACTTGCTAAAGATGTGCAGGGGTAGAGGAAAGACACGGAACAGATTTAGAATCCGGAGCGTGGTGCTTTGGTGGTGTTCCCAAGACCCGCATAAGTAGTCCCACAGCCTGTGAGTAAGGCGCTGGACTGGTGAAGGGTCAGAGAGCTCACTAAGCTTTTTTGCCTTGCCTTTTCCACTGAGCTGTCCATCAGAATGTTGCCTCCCTGCAGTCAAGATGTGTCTGTACAGTGCTTTACAGAAGCGGCCAGACTTCACAAAAAAAAAACCTTTATACACAGCTCAGAATAAAACCTATAGATCCTGGGTTCTCCTCCTCAATCCCCCATCCCCTACACACACACAAAATCACACCTTAAGCCCAAACAACGGTTGCTGTGTGGCTGATTGCCATCCGGAGCTCGATAAACGTAATGGTGACAAACCAAGAGTTCAAGCTACTGCACCATATTAATCTCAGTGACGGAGAAGGGAAGGAGCTTCCCCCCAAAGGGAATGAAAGACTAGGAACTCTGTTTGGACACACGATGGCATAATGTTGACCTTCAGGGAGGAGGTAAAAGCAGAGGACCCCGCATGCCTTGGCAGAGCGGCCAGGCCTTTGAGGAGCTGCCAGGTGCCGTAAAACTGTCTGTGGAGAGCGGGAAGAAAAGGCAGCCACTTTATCATTTCTGTGGCATGTGGGGAACAAATCAAAACTTTGTCCTCCCCGATGTGAATGTACATCCAACTGCTCCTCTGGTACCCTGACACCATTTTCTAGAAGCACGGGTTTCATATTGTTGGAAGTTAGTATTTATTTGTTATCATTTTTAATTTGGTCATAATTTGTATGTAGCTTATTTCTGCTGGGCTTTTGTGTTGGCTTAGGGCAGGGGTGGGGAGCCTGATCCATGGAGGGCCGGTGCCGGTGCGGGTTTTTGGGATGACCTTTCAATCAGCCAATAAGAGTGGGTCCCCTCGAGCTGAGAACCAATGCTTTATTATTGGCTAGTATTGCTGGTGGTTGAATATCTTTCAAGTATAAAGAGCATAGGAACTACAAATGTTGTTAAAATTGCATTACATATTGTATGTAAGACCACATTTTGAACAGACTGATGTGTGTGATAGGTATCCCACCACTTCTGCCATTCTAGAGGAGTGTGGTTTGCTGTTCCATTAACATGCTGAACTAGAGCAATATCAGTCTTAAATAATGTTGATCTATTGGCAGCTTTGAACTTGGCTGCCTTCCGAAAACACAGCAAATCTCTAACTGACAGAGATGAATAGCGCGAGCTAATCGCTAACATACTACGCATACCCGAGAATCAGGGTTCAGCGCAGTTGCAAATATGGGTTCGGAAATGCACCAGTTCTCACAGCTCACATTCCTAAGTCATTTTCTTGTCGCTTATGATATATTGAAAAGGTGACTGTGTCTCTTCTTCCCAGACTGATGATGTTACCCCTTTGCCTTAAACACTTGGCTGGTTGGAATGGATATATTCTGTTATTCTGTTTCTCCTCAAGGAAACAACTTGGGCTCCTGTGATACTAATTAGAAAAAAAAAATATTTCATTAATGTCTGAAAATTGGTGTTCTGTATTAGGTCAATTGTAGCCCAAAAGTTTCGAAGTAGGTATTGATTACAATCACCGTTTGTGCCAACTACATGATACATGAATATGCATTTTCATTTCTGTTTGCAGTTTTGCTGAACTCACTCAGCAGGTTTGACATTTCACTTGCACTTTGCTGGATACCAGTGGAAATTGAACCTTTCCATTTATAGGTAACCACCAATATTCTTTGCCATGAAAGCTGTTCTAGCTAAAAGACGTCAATGTATTACTGAAGTAATGGCATTTATGCCATTGAAATTTATTGCCACATGGACTAAACAGCGCTAAGGAGTATCATGAGTGGGATTTATATTTTTATGAAAAGCGTTCCTGTATGCCTAAAGTATCAGTGTCTTTACAATAAAGATCCACCCACATCTGTCCCTGACCAGTGAACAAAACTGTTGAATTAACAAATGCAGATGCTGAAAAAAATCTTTTTTTAACCACATGTTCATTCAGTAGAGTGCAACAGACATTTTATGATTAAAACATCAAAAGGTTTCTATGCGTCTTCTGCATACTGCTAGGCAATGTTTCCATTCACGACTTACCTTTTTGTCCTGATAATTGAATGTTTTTGAAACGCTTTTATCTTTTTTCCGTTAACTGCTGTCAGCGTTATCTTTTTTAGTGAAATGAAAGCATAGATGACATCATCCTGTGCCTAGCATTCAGTATTTTTAATCTATATTTCTTCAGTTGTTGCTTTTGCTGAAACCTAATATTACGTCTGCCTGATTGTCTCAACTTAGCCTGAAATATTCTAGAGTAGTGGATGTATTTTACTATAATTTTTTGAAGGGGTATTATCGCAGCGGCGCCCACTTGAACTGATGGTGTATAAAAAGACACGGAAATTGTTTAAGGTACCATTTTTAGACACATTGTGCCCCTGCAGGAAGCCCTTTGAGTAAGATCATGCTCTAGCCTAACTGTAGGTTAGTAGCACTGTTAGTGGCTCCGTAGACTTTGTCTACATCGCTTATTGAAGTTTGAAACATGCCATAAGCAGGGAGGTTACGTCAGCTTTGCGGACAGCTAGGTTTAAAGTACACTGAGTGTCCCCTTGTAGGATCAGCTGTGCTGCTTGTGGCACGGAGACTTCCTGAGGGGGAAAAAAGATCAAGATTGCTCTGGCGTGGATTACGCTCGATGCAGCGCTCCACTCCTCATGTAATCGACGTCAGGATACATAAATAACGAGCACAGCTCCGCATGCTTTATGGATGCTGTTAAGCCTCCTTCTGGATTACTCCTTGCAGATAAAGGCTTTCCCTTTCCACATGCCTGTAGGACCTCGAGCTTCTCTTTTGTGCTAGTGTTGCTTAGCTAATAAAGATGAGCAACAGCTTTCTGGTAGGGAGATCTTTGTATGCTTTCTGTAGCCAGTGGTATGTGTATAGCACAGACGGAAGGTCAACATACCATATATGCTTAATTTTGAGAATGTGTGCCAGGCATTACGTAAGTGTGTGTTTTTGGTTTGTGACAGGAGATCAGACACACTCCAGAAACTCTACAATTATGAGACTGAGGAATTGGGAAGGTGATGTTTAAGAGGTAGTTTTATACCTCATATAACGTCCCCAGTCATCCGTGGGTGATATAACTATCAAGCATGTTACATGGACTAGGCCTCAAACACTGCATTGCTGCAACAATCCCGAAACATTTGGACCGGAAGCAAGCGTGACACCTGAGGAAGTGTCCAACTAGACGAATAGTGACAGTGTTGCTGAAATGCAGAAAATGTGCTTTGCAAGGAACCCCGGTGGTCAGAAAGGTTTTTGATAGAGGCGGTAAAAAAAAAACCCAGAGTTGGCTGATAGCAATGGCACCCTCTCCCAGCAAGCTATTGTCTCATGAAGGGAAATGCTGGCTATCGACTGATATGAATACCTTTTTTTAAATTATGACAATATTGTTCAGATTACAAGCTTTGTTTGGTTTTAGCCTAATACGTTTAGAATGTGAGGGGAATAGAGAATATATATATATATATATATTTTTTTTTTTTTTGCATCCAATTATAGCCGAGTCCAAAACTGTTTTTACATGAGTATACTATAATTTATACCTGAATCAACTACATTATCTTTAAATTTAATGTGGATTGTTCTAATTTAAGTCCAACTGAATCTGACATTGTCTGACATTAGATGTTCACTGCCCTGAGACTGAGTGAATATCATTATGAAGCCTGGACTAGCAGATTGCCATGATCAAACACTTGTGTGTCTGCAGACAAGATCAATATCATATATGAATTCATAATGGCCACAGTGTGGATGAGAAACACTCTACCCATTGCTATTGCAGCTTATCTTAATAACACTTCATGCCTCCTGCACTTTGCCAGCGAATTACTGTAATACGTTTTGTCACTGTAGTGCCTGTTTGGAAATCTTCACATCTATAGGTAATTGTTTTTTTTCCCCAATGAATTAAAAATCAATATACAGAAATACATTTTATTTCTCTGGTTTTGCAGCTTAGCATGGTACTCAGAGTATTGCTATCTAGCCTGATCCTGTTGACAGACCCGTGGTGAGCCAATGTCTGTGTCAGGAAGATGCTAGGGTGCACGGAAGACTCTTCTGTGTTTTGGCACCTTTGTGGTGGAACTCCCCCTAGATGTCCGAACAGCTGAGTCTTTGGGTGTCTTCAAACGACAACTACAGACCTACCTCTTTCAGAAGTACTTGGATTAGCACTTCCAGTATTAAAAAAAACTGTATTTCCCCAACAGAGTGTTGGACAGATAGTATTCTTAGCCTGGGTTTTATTGAACTAGTATCAGAAAGTATTCACTAATGGAGTCTTTAAGCACTTACGTAAGTTGTTCTGGCTAAGGGCGTCTGCCAAATGCTATAAATGTAAATGTAGGAAGCTGTGATGAGATTTAGTCCGCATACTATTTGTATATAGGCTCCAAAAACTATTAAAAAAAGATGAGCTGTTAAGGGGTTATTGATGTGCTTGGACATAATGCCATTGTACTAAATAGAAAAATCATTTCTAATTATATTTTCAACAGTAAGCTGATTTAGCGCAGTCAATTTCTCTTACTCTGGCAGAGTAATGGCAGACATAACTGAATGAGAGCAGCGTTCATCAGTTGAAGAGCACCCTCCCCTTTGACCATGAGGGAAGAGAGTTGAACAGCTAAGGGAAGGCACCTTATTTTCCTGTTTGAATTAGATTAGTTTTGATTGCTTGTGTGAGTTAATACATAAAGAGACCTGACTGTTTGTTGTTTACTGATAGGCTGTAGTTTAAAGAGGTTAGGCTTCGCAGCAGAATTAAGCCAGATGGCATTTAGTTGAAAGCGGGTATTTATGAATATGTGTAGAATGAATGCACTGATCTTTACTTTTCTGTTTTTTATACTAAGACTTGGTCAAACCCATACTAAGAAGCAGCTTTTGTTGTTTGTGCCTTCTTTACATTAGATGTTTTATTAGGGAGATGTATGGGAGAGCTTTGTGTCACCGAAAGCCTCTGAGTGAGGGGAAATCTATAGAACCTGAATCTGGATCTCATGGGGCGGGCCAAAATTTAACAGAGACATGTAACACTGGTCTGACACAATATTAGACAAATATAAGTTTAATTTCTCTGCTGTATCTGCTTCTATCACTTAATGGTTCATAGGAGATGCCGTGAGTGTTACCATGGCGATGGGTGTCATTGGCAGTGCGAGATATTTCCTGAGGCCATTGGATATAGCAGTGCAAGTTTATTTCATGATTCCATTTTAAATGATTTAAGATTCGCAATACGAATAGGTCAGCTAGGAGAACTCAGATAGGAGATACGTATTCTCTTTGTGTTTCCCTTTAGAGTTTTTTCTATGTTTGGTGAGACAAAGTGTCCTATGAACAGCAATAACTTGCGTTACTTGCACGAGGTGGCTGCCCTTCATGGCCAAGCAAGGTTGGGGTGGTGAGAAGAGAATTTCCCCATGGGGATCAATTAAAGGTATTACTTGAAATGCAGAATAAGTGACCACTGTCTTCAGAAATGCTTAAATCAAACATAAGGAAAGGTAAATTTTTAATTATGTCAAATTTGAAATAAGTGCTTTGTTTTAAAGCCGTGTTGCTCATCTAAAAGTGATTATACTTTAGTTTTTAAATGTATGACTTATGTTACCTGCTTGAACCGCAGATCTGGAAGATCTGTCACCGAAGTGCTTTGTGTCTGTCGTGGTACGGAGGTATTAACTGAAGTCTCATTCTTCCTCCCCCCTTTGAGCATGGTGCCTAGGAATGGGGGACAAATGAGAGTCGCCCCAGCGATAACTGGAACCGCATGTGATTTAGACATATTTAAACCTTCATGCAACCCATAAATTGGGCTCTCTTCTGACTGCACACCCTGTGAGATGATGTTCTTGGAATGGGACACCTGAGCTCTATTCCCAGACTGAGAAGCAACTCGAGGCCTGGCGAACGGACAGTCCGTGGTGCGGTTCTCAGGCCAAAGGGGGTTTATTTAACAACTGAACTCAAATAAGAAACGAGGGAACAAGGGGGAAAAACAAGCTGGGAAATACAAGGAGCATAGGGTAATATGAGGCTAACAAACCTTTGACTATTAAGGGAAGCAAGCAGGAAACAAAGGCAATAAAACACAAAGGAACCGGTAGCAGAAAAACACAGTGGAACAGCAATTAGTAGAACACAAACGCACTGAAGACTGAAGCTTGGGCTGCCACTTATATACACAAATAACTAGATTCGGTGAGAGACAGATGGAGGTGGTTAGTACCCATTAGGGAATAAGAACACTGAGGAACAGGTGTGGGTAATAAGAGACCAATGAGTCAAACACCAGGGGAGACTAGAACAACGAGGGTAACTAAGCACTACAAACTGAAAAAACAACAAAGGACAAAACAAGGAACGGTGCAGAAATACACTAACACGCAATTAAACCAAGAACTGTACATGTAAATGTGACCCACAACAAAGGGGAAGCCTAGATAGCCACATGGAGGCCTGCGGAACAGGAGGAAACATTAGCAGCTAAGAGTAACGGGATGGTCAGCTACACCTGCTGGCCAGACGGGGAATTGACATATAGAAGGGGCAGGACTGGGACCTTCCCGTTTACAGAGCTGGAAAAATTCACTGAAGTTATGATGAAATGTATTGTGTAACGAGAAAGCAAGGACTCGAACATGAGCCATCACAGGTCCCAGGTTTCTAAATGTATGTTTAATGCTGCTTAGAACTCTACCTTAACACCTAAGAACAGGTCATGCAATAAATAGCAATAACCTTTTAAATTAGTCAGTCTTGGTGTCCAACAATTTAAATAATTACATACTTAATATTATAATAGCAACTTATTGTATAGTGTTTATATTGCACATTGTTGTACTGTCTTGCAAACCTGTCCAGGTTACACATGGATGGATAGATGGTATTGTACATTTGTTTGGACTAGCATTGATAATAATGCAATGTCTAAATCTACATACCATAAAAACTTTACTGTAACTGAAAACTTTTAAACCCATCACTTCTGGGTTTCCTGGGATACATTCCAAGTTTGCAATGACCCTGCACTGTAAAATTCATACTGGAATATGTATGGATGGATAAATCTCACCTCAATTTCTCTTTGAATAGCTATGCACTAAAAAGCCATTCTTTATAAACCCCTACGAATTTTTTTCTCCTGTTTACTGTGGGTTTCAAATGACAAAAAATGTTTGCTCTCTGATGTGCCAATACCAGTTAAAAGTAACAGTTATAGAGGTGTACATTGTAAAACTGCCATACTCAGACTCATTTTTGGATTGTGATTTTCGTTAGACCTTCATTGCGATTATTTTGGGGCCTGTTGTACTCTGGCTAACCCTAGATGACCTCCGGAGTGTGGGATTCTGGTCCCCGTTCCAAGCATGAGCGATTTGTAGCATCCATCCGCATGGGATGTTCAGATGGTCGTGCGGCCCGGCCGGCACTTTTTCACTTATGTCGTATCGATCTCGATAGCGGCGTGCTAATAATGAGTCATGTCATTAAACGCGATGGCCTGCTCTGTGTTGAATTACCACCCACTCTGGTGTAGATGGCCCTTGTAATTAGGCTCTGAGCAGAAGCACTTGGAAAAAGTAGAAGAAGCAGCAAAACATAATAGCGGGCACTTGGGGGGGGGGGGGCAACAAGTTTATAGTCCTCACCTTTTGTCAACCCCCCCCCTATACTTAAAGAGATTAACAGTGTGGGATAACAGCCGGAATAAAACGCTGGTGTGTAACTGACAGAGTAATCATTTACTTTAATGGATGGGGGGTAGTATATCCATTTTATTAAATGAGTTAGATGTTTCTTTATTGACGTTGGGTTTTGTGAACATTGAGCGCGTTACATGTAACAAATGTGGCAAAATTAACTGTTTATCTGTCAAGAGATTCTTTAAACCAAAGGAGAAATTGAATTAACTTATGGCAGGAATTTGTAGGTTCAGTACACACCTTTTATAGGCACAAAGACAAATTTACACTTGACTCATTGGAGCAGAATGTGTAATGGGTGTGAAAAGAGCGGGACCCACCAAGAACACGTAAGGAGTGCGGGGAATCGCAGCCATTGTTCCCTAATAGTTTTTTCTCACTGCCCTAGACAGATACCTTTATGTCGTGCTGAGTGTGCCTGTGCCACGGCCTTGGGACGCTCGAGGCAGCAGGCCAGACTCATGCCCGCTTCAGAGAGGTTACCACTCATCCGCTGCCGTTCTCCTCGCCCACGCCAGCCCGGGCTGAGCGACGAATGCGGCGGCTGAATAATTTACATGCTGAGGTGAAACCAAGGCTCTGAAGCGCGAGGCCGTGGCATGTAATTCATGGCTATAATTTTGGACTTTGACAGAAAATTAAGACTAATCTGCGCATATCAGCTATTATTAACTACCATATTTTTTCCATTAATTATTAATGTGAATAATAAAGGTAGTGCTAAGCCGGATTACCAAGTCATGCCAAAGCTGGCAGACATTCTTCATGAAACTGTTGGGCAAACATGTGATAACATTTGCATTCTGCATGCAGGCTGTTGAGGCCCATACATATTTATGAATGGAGCATTTTCCTTTGGCCCCTTCCTAAACAGATTCCTTTCACAGCACATTCTCCAGCACTTTTATCCTGGTAAGTTTATTACTTTCACAGGACAGAGCCTGCACTGATTCTGTATTCAGGTCACCTTTTAATAGCTTGAAGAGATGTAATAAGGGACATGTCAGAGGCCATAAAAGGGTGAAAAACTGGAAGGCTTTTTCCGTCAAAATAAGAAAATCCCATTAATATTTAATTTTCCCTCCCACTGTCGACCCAAGACTCAACGGCTTGGCTTCTCTCATCACTTACACCACGAGGTGGAACAGGTAGCTGAGAGATGCAGAAAAAAGCTAAAAAATAAAAAGCCTTGCATGCGTTTGCCAAATGGCTTAAAATCCTGTCCCCCAGAGCCTACCTCTAAACAGACACCACTAATGATGGGATGGAATTTGTTGGTTTGACAGCATTAGCTTAGCTCAGGACAGTCACCAATCCAGGCTAGGGTGGGAAAGGGGCCAGCTGGCTCTGGGCTCCTGCAGTCCAATTTATAATGTGCCTTGAATGTTCCTATAGCAAAAGGGGATGGAATTTGCGCCACTGTTTCTCCTGGCCATGGTGCAGAAGTAGCTGAGGAAAGGTAGGATAGGCGGCCACATCACTACCCCTGGGCACTTAAAGGCTTATGTGTCATCACCAGGATCATCATCTAGCCTCGCAGTCACCGCCAGCTGAGATGCCTTCAAATGGTGTGGAATGGCAAACACTCCAGCATTACGCCTGCTTTTTTAAAACTGGCTTTATGAGTCACAAATTACATAGATTTTCAAGAATATCTAACAAGTCCTGAAGCACTAACTGACTAATATGTTTTGGGTGCAAAACTTGATTACTCCAAAGTTTCTCCCCTAAACATTCCCTGTAGACATTAAAAAGGGTTTGTTAAAAAAAAAACATCCAATTTTAAGTTTCTGTTCATGCAACTTATAAATTAGGATTCCAGCAAAGCAGATGAATTCAAACTGATTAATAGCAGTGTATAATGACCCTGAAGCTAAAAGTTTAAAATATCTCAGATTTAAAGTGCTCTGACACAATGTCAGGTTTTTTAAATATTAAAATTATCCTGAAAGCAAGACCCGTCACTTCGGCTTAGCAAATCAGCGTGTCACACGACTAGAGCGCTTAGCACGTGGCATCTTAACTTTCAGCAAGCTCTGACTTTGAGCCTCTCGTACAGATGCATTCTGAGGTCAAGTTAATTTTCTCGTGTGGCAAACCAGAACAGAGGCAGCTCTAATCTTTTCGGATCTGGGGAGACTGCCTTCCATTCTGCTTGTGTAGATACGACGCAGAATATTTCAAAGTCAAGTTTGTGCTCTTAGTATGCACAATACACGGCTTCTTAAAACGAGACAGAGACAGTCTCGCACAGACGCGCTCGGACATTCATTTGACGACCGCGGCAGTGGGCGACTGCATATCATAATGGATTACTCGAATTGTGAATTTCAGTCTTCAAAGAAAAGCCTCATTGAGATTGCTCAGAACGTGTCACTTAAAAGGGTTGGTTTTTGCCTCTTAATAGTGCTCGTCATCCGGTGCCCCCAATCATTTCAGCTTTTACGTATTCTGCTGCGATGCTGCAACGCAGCGGCTCTGCGCGGATGCGCCTCCGGACGCTGCTCCCGGGGGGGGGGGGGGGTCTGACGGGAGGTGGTCTGCGGCAGGTCACGTCCACAGATTTCACTGCGACCATCTAAAATCTCCTTGATTACCGGTGCAGAACGGAGTGCGGAAAGGGGCACCGGTGTCTCGTGTTTTCAGCCCATCGCACTAATCTGCTGAGCTCCGGTTTCGGGTTCCAGGGCATGCGGCTTATCCGTCGCTTCCTGTTCCCTGCAGTTAGGTGTCTCAGCGTTCGCAAATGTGTTGGGTAATGTGTAACGTTAAGATTAAGAGGTTGCTATAGCTCACACTAGCTTTTCTGTAGCTTGTTTTTTTAATGCGTGCATGTGTGTGCCTTTAATTAATAGATAAACATGAATATTTTTCACTGTTTGCTTGTTAATGTGGCTAGAGAACATGCAGAAATGGTGAAACCCTTGATGTGAAAGGCATTACATTCCATTTACATATATGCATATATTTTATGCAAAATATAAATGATTCTTAAAATACCCCATCATTTTAATAGATAGGTTCAGCAGGTAGTTTCTGGCAATATAAGGGCCGGAAGTGGTGTCCTGAAGGGTGTAGATACTGGCCTTGATCTTTGGATCCTTTGGCAGTGTATTTAACCTGTGTCAAAGATACAAACTATGTTCACAAAAGATTTTAGATTTTTAGATTTAATTTTAGATAAGAAAGCACTTTCATTCAAATCAACTATTGTAGGTTGGAGCCCATTTGCACTCTTAATGCATTTGGTGGTTCAGTAGCAGAATTCAGTGTCCGCTCCAGTGTGCCACATATCTGAAGCCTCTCCTGTAATTTTATGCATTTTAATGGTTACCAGTTTTCTTTGATCCACTAGCTGATGTGTGGACTGATGTGGTCTTCTTACATTCCATGGAGCCTATTGTGATGGTGGGAATTCAGTGCTCCTGTGCTTGCCTGATAGAAGCTATCCACGGTTGCAGCTACACAACTTCTTTCCCATAATCCTGTGCTCGGGAGCTAGTAGCTATTATACCAAGGATTTAATTTACTGTGCTTCTGCTAGGCCCACAGGCTGAAATACTCCCCAAATGTGACCGTAATCTCTGGCATTAATCTTCCACATTTACAAATGTGTGTTGTTGCTATAAAAAAGGTGTCCAGAGGAAAATTACAATGTGAAGCTGTGGTGTTTAAATACACTAATACAGCTTTGATCTTTGCAGATCGTAAAAAATGGACACCAATGACATGCAATTTTACTGAAGAAATTTGAGGAACATATGATTCTTTATGCGGTCAAAGTTTTAGACAGATTAGCCATTCGACTGACAGATGTATCATTATAGTAATAATTATGTGTCTTTCCATGGTCTATGGCTTGGACGCACACTGTCCTGTAATTCTTATTTCTTTTCTCAGGAATTAAAGGTTTAATCTTAAGGTACGGTCACACTTATAGCTGTAGTACGCGAAAATCAGATTCGTCACTTCCGGTAGCAGAGCGATCATCTTAATTGAACTTTGACCGGCAAAGTCATGTAGCGCAACGCATCAGGTGCGGCGGTGGTGGATTTGACCTTTCAGTTTCACCGGCTATGGGGCAAAATGGATTCTTTTTAACTGAATATAAATCTGTAAACAGGAGAAAAGCTGGATGACTGGCAGGGGGCATTCTAACGGGTCTCGAAGGTAGAAGGCATATTACACTGCATTAACATCGCCATATGCTTCGTACCTACCTTGCCACCATAGAAGTCTAATATTACAGTCTACATTTATTGTACTGTGTGCTATTTATTTCACCAATGCTGTCTGGCAAGATACACAAAAAATGCAATAAGTAGTGTTCACATATATATCTTATAGGCTAACTATATGTGACTTGTTCGGTATTAACATTATTCCTCACTACACCAACACTGTCTTGAAAGGAAACGTCACGTCCTGTAGCACGCCCAGTTTCGCTCGACACTGTGAAGATGACGCAATTTATTTGAGCTAGAGTGGCCACACCTTTAGACCCCTCTCTCTTGATAAAAATGCTGCCGGTGCAGATACACTGTCTCCAAGGACTAGCCATTTTACACTCTACTGATCGGGCTTGTGTTTAATGGAACCAGATGTTCACACAGGGCATAATGAACCCACCTGTGACATCATTACTGCTGGGACTGCTCTTCACATGTCCCAGTGTCTATGTACATACAGCGGATGTAAACAGGGTACACGCCCCTAGTAAAAGGCCAGGTATTTGTCATGTAAAAAAAAAAATTAGACAATGATAAATCATTTTAGAACTCTTTCCACCTTTAATGTGACCTATAATCTGTACAATTCAATTGAAAATCAAACAAATTGGTTAGAAGGAAAAATATAAAAATAAAAAATGTACAATAAGCTGGTATCATTGCAGTGTGCACACCCTTAAACGAATACTTGGTTAAAGCGCCTTTTGATTTAATTATAGCATTCAGTCTGGGTACACATTTGCCATCAATTAACGTGACACTCATCAAACCCAAATAAAGTACAGCGGTCCTAGTAGGATTTTCCTGACATGTACTCAGTTGCATCCTACAGCAATAGCCATGGTCGGGAGAGAGCTTCCAAAGCATCAAAGGGATCTCATTGTTGAAAGGTATCAGTCAGGAGAAGGGTATAAAAAATTCCACAGCATTAGATATACCATGGAACTCAGTGAAGGCAGTCATCAAGAAGGGGAGAAAATGTGGGACAACAGGGATGCGATATAGACGTCCCATCAAAACTGATGAAGACAAGATTAAAACTGGCCAGGGAGGCTGCTAAGAGGCCTACACAGCACTGAAGTAGAGGCCTACTGCTAAGAGGCCTACATAGCACTGAAGTAGAGGCCTAGTGCTAAGAGGCCTACACAGCACTGAAGTAGCTGCAGGAATTTTTGGCAGGACATGGTTGTGTGCTACAGGTCACAACAATCTCCTGTATTCTCCTCCAGCACAACAGTCTCCCAAAATGGAAACCTTTCTTACAAAGAACAACATCCAGCCCCAGCTAAATTTAGCAAAAAAAACATGCATCAAGTCTCCTAAAAGCATGTGGGGAAAATGAGTTATGGTGAAGCGCGGTGGTGGCAGCATCATGCTTTGGGGTTGTTTTTCTTCAGTTGTAACTGAACAGTTTCAAATACCAGTCAGTTCTGCCCCAAAACCTTCAGCTATCTACTAGAAAGCTGAGGGACTTCACATTGCAGCATGACAATGACCCCAAGCGTATAACCAAATCAACAAAAGAATGACTTCACTAGAAGAAAATTAAAGTTGTGGAATGGCCCAGCCAGAGCCCAGAGCTAAATCCAGTTGAAAATCTGTGGGGTGACCTGGAGAGGGCTGTGCACAGGAGATGCCCTTACAATCTGACAGATTTGGAGTGCTTTTGCAAGGAAGAGTGGACAAATATTGCCGAGTCAAAACGTGGTATGCTGATAGATTCCTACCCAAAAAGACTTAATGCTGTAATTGCTGAATATTTGTTTAAGAGTGTGCACACTTATGCAACCAGCTTATTGTACATTTTTTATATTTAATATTTCTCCCAAATATTTTTCAATAGAATTATACAGGTTATACGTTGCATAACAGGTGGAAAAAGTTTCGAAATTATTTATCGTGATCTAATTTTTCTACATCACAAAAACCTGGTTACACTTTTTATATCCACTGTATGCTAAATGCATTAATATATACCATACATAAATTAGACAAAGATGAATCATTTTCTTGTGTACTTGTACTTCTTTACAAAATTATGCATGCTGCGCTATGAAAGAACCGTTAAGCAGAAAGCAGTATTTACTGTGAACCAGCTTGTCCTGGACTGAGTCATGGTGGGGCCTGGTGCCTGGAGCCTACCCCCGGCAGAGCAGAAGACATGGCTGTAGTGCATCCTAGATTTGATAGCAGTACCACAGACATGATTTAAAAAATTACGTGTAAACCAAAATAATAATGTGCATATACATACACAGTCAAACGTACTGTGCTTTATATACTTATACAAATGTATAATGAAGTTTTACAAAAAATCTGCTTTGCAAAACTGTTAGATCCCCTGCCTTTGAAACACGGGTATGTACTTGCCTTTGAAACACGGGTATGTACTTGTCTTTGAAACACGGGTATGTACTTGTCTTTGAAACACGGGTATGTACTTGTCTTTGAAACACGGGTATGTACTTGCCTTTGAAACACGGGTATGTACTTGTGGAGGTCAGCAGCAGGCTGACTGTGTAAAAGTCGGGCTGCGGCGCTGATTAGTTCATGATCCAGCAGGGCAGCTGCAGTATGAGCAGCAGGAAGCCGGGGTCTCCACACTCATGGCGGCCGGGTTGTGCTGCTGTCCGTGGTGCTGTGCCACTAACGCTAATCTCCCCTTTACAGTGTGGCTTGCCATAAGAACCAAAAGCCAGCACTCCAGTAGACCTCTGTGCTATGATATTTTACCAATGGGATTAAGGGATTACTTTTGATTGTTTGTTTGCTTAAAATCATTTACAAGCCCAAGTAACATGGCCAACAATGTATGGTCATCTTCCGTACTTCTGCTCCCCCTAATTCGTGTGTCATTACTAACGTGTCAGGTTTATTTGGAACAAATGTGTTTGTGAATGGGTGCAAAACACCTCATTAGGAGCAACGTGCTGCTGTGCTGATTGTTTTGGAGATCGGGGGAAATGCAGAGCTGGACAATTTGCTCGGCCAAATTAAATTATGCTGAAAATTTGCTGCCGTGTCCAAATGGATCCGTGCTGTGATTTGTGTGATGGGTAACAACCTCTTAACACATTCGCATAAACACACTATTATCGATAACGGCTGGGATAGGGATGAGGGCCCTAGTGCTCGCCTTGTCATGGAAGTGAGAGTCATGAGTTCCTGAAGATTGATATGCAGTTTAAATGCATTTCCATGGCTATACTCGCCCACAAGCAGGCTTCGGTCTCGCATGTCATGCACCCTTCAAAGTGCTTTCGGAATGCTGGTTTAGCATGGACGCAATGCAGAAAATGCTACTCTGCGCAGAAGTTACCGGTCACTCACAGTGTGCAATTGTCCAGCTGTCGCAGGGCCCAAAAATCACAAGTAGACGAGGCATGTCGTGGATAGTTTTATGACACAGATCTTTATATGAGAGCCATGATGAGGGAGATATGTTTTAGTGCAGGGCAGTAAATATACTCATGACAAGAAATGTCATGTTTAGATGAGTCTTCATAAAACTGCAATATCCTATAAATATTTTATAAAAGGTATTATTTTTATTGTGCCAATTCCACTGTTTTTTTCCCAAGTCTCAGAGCCTAGTGACAAAAAATAATTAGAAGCACTGTTTAAAAACAAAACAAAAAAATACACAAGCATAAATCGACTAGCCTTTTCTCTGACGTGCTCTCCAGTTGTGATTGAATGAGCTGTCCTCCTACACTTTGCCTCTGTTTTGGAGAGAGCCCTACTGCTCCCCTTTACTTAGGCTTGGACAGTACTTCAGCACCCGTGGGAGCCAGTGCAATCCCAGGCATCACGCTTACAGCTGGAATGGAGTTCTATCTCAGACTGGCGTCTTCTTGACGGGCTTTTTATCATTTGTCAAGTGTCGTTCTTTATTGTCATTAGTGAGCCGTTACAGTATGCTGCGCAGAAAAGCAGGTTTTTATAGAGGGATCCTTGGCAACGGCGTAGAATGTGACATTTGGCTGACCGTGTGATTTGATTTGCTCGGCACCACGACTGACAAACTCTTCATTATTTGTCAACACAGCCCTAGATTACTTATTAATGCCCTCTCCATGGTTTATTAAGCCTTCTGGCAAAGGAGTTCATTGGGGACTTGGAGAGAGTGTCCTCCGCCACCTTTCTCAGGCACCGCGGCAACAAGCTCAGCAAACACCTCATGATGGGTTCTCTCCGGGAGAACGACCTCGTCGTCCTCATTTATGGCACATAACCGATGGGCTGTGCTTGCATATGGAGGCAGGAGGCCCTTGGAGCGGGACCCTAAGTGGGAGCGGTAACCATGGCCACGGGTGGTGTCCCCAGAGAATCTGTGCGCCTTGGGTGCTTCGCGGCAGATTGGCCGGCTCGTGATGGGACTCCGCTAGCTGTGTCACACAGGCTCAGATCGCTGATCCATCATCACGCGTCTGGCGGCCTCCTAACCTCTGTGCTCGCCAAGTCTGCCGTCTCCCCGTATCTCCATCCTGCCTGTGACGACAGAGGTGCCGTTGATGTTCCAGGCCAGCAAGGTGAACTGTCCTAAGAGTGCTTCTCTAAAATGTAAACTAAAATCAGGATCTGCTCACTCTTTCGTAGTCGTGCCTTTCTCCCCCTTTCAGCATGGCCAGTCTCGTGCCCTGTCCCGAGGCTCAGTCTCCCTCTCAGTTTACGATCAAACATCATCTTGCGTGAATTATTCTGCCTCTGGCTGTATGCAAGCTGGCTCCCATCTCCAAGTGGATGCACGAAAAAAGTCTCCTAAATTGGTTGTGACATGTTGTTACATTTCAGCTAAAGTCTTGTTATATGGGATAAAGTAAGCTAATTGGATATCCATAGGTAATCGAAGCAGGTCTTCTCCGCAAAATTCGGTCTCCAGGGGAATTCAGTTATTTATTAAAGCCATTAAAAACAGACTGAATTCACTTTTACAAGAGAATGAGAAAATAGGTTTATAGATAGAACATTGATTTCTGGCCGTCGCTGAAATAATCAGAGCGGCGTGTAAGGAACCTTTGTTCTTCATTAACCTTGTATGTTTAGAAAAATTCTCCCCGAAAACAAAATATACCAGAAAAATACACAGGACCTTAAATAGTGTAACGTATTGGTGACAGTACTATTATTAAAAAAGATGTTGTTCATAAACTTGGATTGGAAACCACCAGTGTTGGAGGCAGCTTTTAAAGCAGAAATACGTCTTATGCAAGCAGTTTAAATAGTGTGCCAGTGCCTTTTGGGGACCTTGCAGTATCGCTGTCTATGGATCTATGAGGAAAACACAATAAAGGAAAGATTTTGGCTGCACTTGAGTGTTGAGTTCAATTATCTGAACAATTCCAATATTGACTGAAGATCTCCATGAACAATAATTGTAGCAAAGGCAGATCGGAATTTGATTTTTTTAGCTAATTGTTTTCTTGTATGGTACACATGGAACCGCAAGACGAGACACTGCACCACAATGAGTCTGGGAACAGGAGCAGCCATTAGATGCTTATTGGCTTTCCAGGGAGCAGCTAGCTAACTGGCACGTTTTTCCTGCAACAAGGCCAAGGTAATTACACTGGGGAAAAAAACTCCCTTATCTGTAATGAACACTCGGTACCACTTTAAAAGCTTCCGCATCCACCCAGCACAGAACCTGGGGCCCATTTGTCGCGTTACGGGTCAGCCCTTTCCCAGTGTACTGTACCGGCCAGCTGCCTCCACGTTGTCCGCAGTCGAATGCTATGTAAATGTAACACTGCGTCCCATGCGAAAGCTTGCTATTAACCTAACCGAGGCGAGGAAGAGGGTTGTTTGAAGGTGGTGGTAGAAGCAAAGGTAATCGGTATCTAAACTGTAGGACTCGCTATGTCTCTGCACAGTGGGTTATGCAAAATGCAAGCATCTCCTGTGCTTTGATCACGGCTCGTTGATACGCGCCTCAGACATCTGATCTGGCTTCTGTCACTCCAGAGCTCTCTCTGCCAGAAAGGAGCCTTCGGGAGGATGGAGACAGCGAGTGACAAGCATGATTATAGGGATCAGCTCTATTTACAAGTCATTAATGCTCTGCATTGACGGCTGCCTGGAACCTGCCATCAGTCTCTATCACTGCCATATTGATCCTCGCTTGCAGAACCTCGCTACCATGTGCTGTGCCTTCATTCCTCTGCAGGGCACTCGTGAGCTTGCAGCAGTGGGTTGCCCACGGCTTATGGATTTGTGGGCCGTGCTTTTGTGAGTGCTGCATGAGTGCATCGTCAGGTGTGGTAGTGTTTCATTGCTTATGTGTAGCAGAATGCATAGTGCAGTCCTCATGGCCCTTTTAGTTAGGAACGGTGGGCCTGTTGTATCATCAGTGTAATGTGGAATTTAAATAGAGCTCTGGAACTCTATGGAATTTACATAGAACGAAATAAAACATCGCTGTAAACTACACTGATAAACAAATATAAGACAAGAAGACTTATGCCGACTGTCGCAGTTTTCAGTTTCCATAATAAATGGGTTAATTTAGTAGATGAAGACACCATTACTGTGAAATTCGTAATCGGCCCACGTTCCCCATCCAGCCGCTTTGCTATGATTTGCCAAATTTCTGCTTCTGAGGAATGCCATTAGCCCAAATCGTGGAAGAGCAGGCACAGAGCCTTAAGCACCAAAATAAAAGACCCATTGGAGCCTGAAAATGGAATGATTATGGGTTTGCAGAAGCAGGCTATCTCTCCGAGACAGATACCAGCTTTGCGGAGTGTACCGCCGAAGTACAGGCAAGCTTCACAAGTCAGAACATGAATGGAGATCTGTGTTTACACTCGCCACCAACTGACTCGGTGAAAGAAGTCAGACTGTCAGATATATCTTGGCGAGAGCCTGCTCGTGTTGTGATACTGCAGATGACAGGAAGGGACTTGCTGCGGCACCTGGTGGAAATTATCGCTCGACAACTGAAGAACTTGGTGTATGAGTGGTGGGTAGTTTTGCTCCAGGGGGAGATGCGTGTCTGCATGCGGCTGTAGCGTGTCCCTCTTATCAATCTTTTTGTTACCTGCAATTTCAGATATTCTTATTTGATGGAGTTACGTAGACCTGTGTTTGTTATCCTCTTTCTTCAGATGCTTAAAATGACCGGCTCTTAGATGAATCAAAGTGACACACATTCAGAGAAAATGTAGACTCTGGTGGTATTATGGTAATACAGTATACATGAGTTTTTTGCAAGTCTGCCAATAAAATTACTCCATGATAAAATTTGCCATTCGGTAAAATTTCTCATTGGGAACCCCACACCCTGGCACATTTTATCACCAAGATTTTAAATTATCGGAACAGCGCAGCTTTTGATGTTGCCATCAAAATACCGTGTACCGCGGTATAATGTCTGGAAAGTATAACAGCATGAAAAATCAGATATCACCCAAGTGCAAGAAAATGAATTTAAAAAAACACTGGGTTAAGCCACCCTTTTATTTTCTCTTTTAACCTGCGTATCAGCGGGCACGCTGCTCCCGACAGTTTGAGGAATAGAAATTCACGATAGAATTCCAGCTATCGAAGTCTCCATGGTGGGGTAGTGGATCATTTCCCCTCTAGTAAATCCCCACTTGCCCACGCACTGGCCTCACTAGGACTCCAGGTACAGCCCAGACCCCCCCCCCCCCACTGCTTGTGGCTTTCTTTAGCCCAGGAGCCGCAATCGCGCCGGCAGCCTCTGACGAATTGTGGCCACCGAGGTGGACGTCGGGGCCAATCTTGCCGCTCACCCCTGCCTGTGGGAGAGCAGTCAGCTAAACAGCTGACCTTGGAGAGAATTCCATGCCGTAATTTATGGCAAATAATGTTCTGAGGAGACCCATTTCCAAGATTCACTGTCATTTTGCGCTAAACGATCACTCTGCCTCGAAAGACAATCTACGCTCCTGACAAGGCAATACCCTAAAAAATATTGCTCGGCCATACAGGTGTCCTATCCAATTATCTGGAGTAGAAATTAATACTTTTAAAAGCTGCTAGTTTTTGAAGGGTTATTGCAATTTATTCTTGGGAATTCCTCAGCGCAGTATGAACTGTAGGCATTATTACCTTCCATATTACTTTTGTAAGATTGAGTTGCATTATTTGCATATTAATAGATTACACTGCATTATAGAGAGATCTAATATTTTAAGAAGAATTGTAACTACAAAAATGTGAGTAGACTAGAAATGTGAGTGGAAGAATCAGTTTTAAATTGGAGCTACTGAGTGAATGACAAGCACACACCGAAAACAGCAACGTCGCACTTGGACCATCAGCCTGTTTGGGAATACTTCAGGCGAAGCAGCGAAATCCAATCGGGCCCTTAACTGGGGCTGTTATATTCAAGGTGAAGTGTAGTGATTCATCGCCGTTATATGTCGACAAGAGAATAATCTCCCTCTCTGACTGACCACTTAATTAAGGCTCAAAGAACGAGGTGAAATAATGTCGAGCTTCGCCTCATGCGTGGCAGGGAACCGCGCTGCCTTCTGAACGGCCTCCTTCCTACGAGTAAGGAGTAGTAAGGACTCGACACGAGCTGTAAAGCTGCCTTATGCTGGGGTATGCCATGAGAGGGAGAAAAAATCCCCGTTAATAATTACAATCGAGCACTCAAGGACATCTGTTTTCCCTGGACTGCATCAGCACATAAATACAGTAACTTTATGCAGAAGGGCTAAATGTGGACTTGTGGGGTGACACTGCAGTTTTTCACTCAACCTCTCACAGAGTCTTCAGCTTGGCTCATTGCCAAGTTTGGAGCATGTTATAAATTAGAGGATTGGGATTCACTTTCTTTCCCTGGCATGACAGGATCCCGGTTTTGGTGGCTTTGTAAGTGCATTGCGACGAAGAGCTGGACAGCATGGCCTGGTTCACTAAATTCCCTGCCATTCTTATTATGTTCTAGGGCTGAACGATTTATCGATTTCAAATCGAAATCACGATTTTAAGCAATGCGATTAGCAAATCGCAAAGGCCTGCGGCTTAGGATATGCATTATTCAACTCGTCTGACCCAGGGTTTAAAACTGTCTAGTAGTTTTGCAAATTTAGTCCGTTCTCCTTGTGTGACAGTCCGTCTCACCAATCAGAAGTGCCGTGCTCCTCACGTGCCAATCATACTCACCAATCAGAAGTGGCCCTAAGTGACTGCGTATTTGCCCACAAACAACAGACATGTAAAACCCAAGGAAAACGTTACATTTGCAGTGCACAAAAATCTACTGCTGAGCCATAAGTGAATTGCCTACCTATTTAATAGTCAGAGATTGTTCACAGAAAGGTCCTATTATTTGGGGTCCAAGCAGTGTTAGCCACAAGATCCCTAATGTTTTTATTACTGGAATCGCTTTATTTCCATTACTTTGTTTAACTTAACACATTTGCGACTTTTGTGATGGTAGTTTTATGCGTCATTGTTATCTGCTAATTTGACCCTTGTGTACATTTGGACTTTGCGGAAACATGTTACTAAGGGTAAATAAGCGGTTGGGCGCTGTTTGCGAACGCGGCACTTAAAATGTGCATGTAAAAATACAATCACTTTACCATGTTCGGTTTGCTAGAGAATTATTCTATGGTTTATTACGTTTATGTTCTATATCATTTTTGTTAGAATAAATATATTTTGGATTGAATTCATATATATTCATGTATAGCATAGTTCAGATTTCAACGTACGGTTGTGCACAATTACAGTTTTTTATACACATATAGTGAATACTGAGATAAAAAAAAATTGCAAATGAAATCGCAATATCTGTTAGATAAATCGCAATTTGATATTTTCTTAAAATCGTTCAGCCCTATTAAGTTCTCAACAGCAGAACCAGACTGAGAAATGAAAGCAATTAAAGGCAGCGGTCCAGGGCTTTCTTGTGATCTGGGATACCGAAACAGATTGTTTTTTAAAAGATTGATGTGTTAAGTCATTGTTTATTGTGCTTGATAAATGGGTAGGTTGTCATAGAATATGTTAAAACTTCATAAAGGCCTTTATAAATAAACCCCATAACATAAAACCAAATGGTAGATGTGGCAGAACAGAATGAAAGTAAACATGTTAATTTAGTATATTTATGCCATGCCGACTACAAGTATCCCTCGACGGTAATTAAAATGAAGCAATTAAAGGTAAGAGCATTCTTTTTTTTTCTTCATGAGACGCCATCAATTACAGCATGCCACTCTATGGAGGTCCCACCCAACCGGAGGGGTGTTCTGTGGTGTGAAGGGATTCATGATTGTAAGTACGCACAGCTGGCTGGAAAGCACCAGGGGCCTTAGCCAGAGCGGAGAAAAGGGCGTGCTTACAGTGATTCACGGCACAGCAATATCTCTGTGCTGCCCAGCAGATAACCCCTCGCCTCTCATACACACAAGTGGAACTACTGACAGGGAAGGCCTTGGGTGAATATAACTGCAACTCGGTTTTCTTTCAGGCATGCTGGGAGTTTTGTGGGTTGATGTATTTATTACCTCAACAGCCTGAACAATTGCATTTTTACATGGCATTTGACTGTTTTAAATACCTATTCCTAGAACAGCTAAAGGCAATACGACTAAGGCATCGCTCTCGTTACCATAATTTTGATCTATATCTCGCTTCTAACCACTTCGATTCCGCCTCGCTAGTGTCTTGAAATAGAGAGGTCTGCGATGTGCTGACTTCACAGGCATAACAATCTGTTGTCTCGGTTTGAATTATTAAAATGAATTTGCTCTTGTGTGTATCTTGCTTGCATTAAATGAAAATTTGTTCTGCGCTGCTAAGCAAACACAATTCCACCCCCCCGCCCCCCTATCATGGTTCCATAACTGGGCGTTGCCGTACACAGACTCCGGTGAAATGCTGGTCAGTCGATACATGCGTATTTCCTCCCTGTCTGTAACTCGACAGAGACAGAGCACTGACCCAAGCACATTACCATGCTATGGCAGTCTGGTTCCAAATGCGTTATCTTTCGGTCAAGTGTCGAGGGTCAACACCAATAAGTCACTGCGCAAGGCGGCCCTTCCTCCCTCCGCAAGCCAACGGGAAACTCCGAGGAGCTACTGCTTGGTATTATCGATCGCAGCGCCATCCTCTCAGAGCTGCCACTCTAACACTGTCGCGTGGCCTGTTACGCGCCAGTAACACGGAATAAATTAAGGGGGGCTCACCGAGCATGGATCGATACACGTCCCAAAGATGACGGCCAGTGAATTATCTTTCAGAGTTTGTCCCGGATTAAATTTCCCCTAGCCTGGCCCCCCGAGCACACACGCGTGCGGTGTGCCGCTGCAGAAGATGTGCTATATGAAGATGCTCAGAGCTTCAAGTGAACCAACACGTAACTACGAGCTGTGCGCTCGTGACGTGAAACTGTTCCCAGCCGGTTCTCTTCCGGAATTGGTTTTGTATGTTAAGCTTTCAATGCACAGAAAACCAATCATCTTTAATTCCTTTAAAATTTTTCTTGGTAAATATCCCTTATTATTTCGCTGCACAGATGAACCACATTTGAAACATATTAATTAAGATTTCCATTTCCTGCCAGTATTCTCCGTGCTGTTTATCTCTGAATATTCAATGTATCTGTGTTAGAAAAGCTCCAATTAAATTATTCAATTATGTCTGAAAACCAGTTATTGAATATATTGAAAATTATACTCTTATTATTTTGAAATACACTGTGCTGGCACTCGCCTAAACAGAGGCTCCAGGGTCACGTGCTGCCCTGATAAATTTGGTTTACACAAAACCTAAGGTCGACAGAAGACTTATTCCCTCTGACATGCAATGTTGGTCCTGTGACAGCCTCAAATAAATGGAAATGGTAATGCATACCATATTTGATTCTGCTTATCCTACAGAGGGTTACACACTGTGCCTTCCAAGAATGAATACCCTGACAACGGGCAAATGGCACGAAAAAGATGACTTGTATGTATGCCACATATGATAAATTGCTGCGAATTTCTATTGTTAAAATTATGCAGTTGCGCAATGTAATTGCCAAAGCTAGAGCCACAGCACAGAAATATGCAGCCTAAAAGTAATATGTCCGCAGTGTTCCTGGGATTAGGAAGCTTTGAAAGGGTGAGTATCAATGGGGGGACGAGGGTTTCACAGTCACTATGCAGGCGTGACAGTGATGGTAGGCTTGTCCCTCCACTGAGAGGCTGAGTGTCACAAGGTAGGTGCATGGCACTGTACGGATCAGGGGACACGGTATGGAAAGTGAGCTGATGTGGAGCAGATATGATCTGCACTGGGTCTGTGTGTTACAAGTAAAACTATATTTCATATATGGTATGGTCATTGTGAACTCCCGAATGCATGTAAATTTGCAGAGCAATTATTTCTAAATGTTTCTTCATTTTTGTGTGGACGTAGATTTCAGCTGAATCCATGTTATCGTTGCAACATTTTGTTTACTGTTAATAACGGTTGAATATGAGGCTTTACACTTGTAACCTTATAGCTGACTCCTGTGTGACAGAGTTTGTTTTATAATGAGCATTATACCAGCAAGGATAGAGAATTGGACTGACTTATCTCAGCTTGGGCAGTAAGGTCACTTGATACAATGTTTAGCTGATGGTTAGAGCCTGTGCCTCACAAGCTCAGATGAATATTGTGCTTAGCAGGTGTGGTAAACTGGAGCCAGGATAACTGGCTTCTCTGGCCAGCCCGCAGTCATTTTTCATCTGCCATTGTACTCTCTCATGCCCGTCCTTGGTCATGACTTTGCTCCTCGTGCTTAAGCATGCTTTGGCTCACGAAGGGAATCCGCATAAACTGCGAGCTCCAGCTTGGGGGGTTGAGGTGGGGCTCAACACTCACAGTCCCCCGTACCCTCATCCATCAGCCTACCACGCCACCCTTTCACTTCCTCTCATGCTCCTGCTGCCGTTCCTTCCGACAGGCTGAGAAATGTCCCTGTTTACACAACTCCTCTCCTCCGTGATTAATTTGGTCCCTTATATCTCTCCTTGCACGTCAGCAAAACTGCTGGTTTATAGGCTTGTTTTAAAGAGACGTGACAATTTCGCTCTCATTCGATCACCAAATTAAGGCTGTTGACATGTATAAATAGCAAATTCAAATTGGTAGTAAATGTGAAGCACCCGTCCTGTACCATCTTATTCTTTATCACTGGCCTTATTTCTTCAACAGTCAAGCTAGAAGCAGCCGCTTAGCAATGGTCAGAAATTTCCGTTTCTTCCGTTTTACCGCAGAGTGAAAATGAAAATACTGAATGTGTTTTGACAGGAGACAGCTGGAGTTGGCGTGGAGGGGAGGGTGGGACCACGTGGTGTCACACAATTAAGCTTGAAGATGTCATTCAGGAGGAGACTTTGGGCTTACAAAGCTTCAAGGGAAGGGGAAGAAGGCAGAATTTCCCAAAGGATTCTTATCCATCGCAAGCCTGCCGGTGATTTGTGTGAGGCGGGAAGGGGGGATTTTTCTCTGTGGCCTCCATCAGGGGCTGGACAGCTTCTGAGTTCCCGCTGTTAGAGTCGCAGCCACCGTGGAAGTGTGCGAATTGCCGACGAGTGGCGGCATCAGCCGGAGCGCGCTCAGACGCCTCCATTACACCGCCACGGCCTGCACGAGTTATCGCCTGCTGCCCCCGCTTCCTACCAGGCGGCTGGAATTTAAAATTCACATTCATTCATTCATTATTTTCATGCCGTCATCCCGTGTAATGTGCGCTTGGGGTGGAGGCTTCCCCATGTCGCTCGTCACTCCTAAAAGCGATGGCGCTCATTTCCCAGCAACAATAAAACTCCAAAAAAATAAATGTCAGTTCACATTAAGTGCTCCCCAGTGGGAATCCTAAAGGTGACTGGTCAAATTGACCGTGAAATCAAGCTAAATAATAACGTGAAAAAGCAGCAGTTTTGTTCTGAATATTTGCCCCCCCCTCCCAATAGCAGATTGTCTGTTATCATATTGATGTGACAACATAATTTGTTCCATTTGAATAATTTGCATGAGCCAATCAGTGAAGAGCAGCTGAAAGGCGATAGGGTAATGATGTCTTTGTCGTTCCTGCTGTGCCATGGGCCACCTGTTACTGCAGAATTAATTGGGAGGAGTGAGATCGAAGCGGCTCTGATTTCCTCACCTGTGTGGAGACGGCTGTGTCTCTGAGGGGCTCTGTAGCAGGTGACAGACGAAAGTCCCTGTGCGCTGAGAGAGAGAGAGAGAAAGAGAGGGAGGGGACCGTACTGCTTGCTGACCGCCGTCAGAGTCCTCGCTGTCTTTCCGTGAAGGCCCGAGCTGCTGCTGGGCGCCAGCCTTCGGGGGCTGTGATATTTTATCCCGACGTGATCACAGGTATCGCCAAGGCAGCGTATTTATGGATCGCCACGACTCCATTTTAGCTTGCCGGGCAGAACTCTGCTACGCTCTAATGAGGCAGGAGACGAGGCAGAATCAATAGTGGGTCTCTGCGTGTGCAATAACAGCAGAGGGGACGCCGGCTGCCAGTAATTAAATGTTTTCCACATTGTATTGAGGAGACCCGTTATAAATAGGCAGAAAAGTCCGGGCAATTCTACTGCGGATGTGACCTGGATAAAAGGTTACATTCCTGTAGCAAATATTGCTCTGGTTCGGCTACTGAAACAGAGAATATTTTGGGTAGACTTCATATTAATCCCAGTTTTTTTTCCCTTTTCATTACAATCATTTGTTTTTATCTCCCACCAGCAACCAGCTGCCACTAACTGACCCTCTGGAGTTATATATAATTGCTGATATGTTTGCAAAACAACATTTGACTGGCCAGCGATCTTTCTGCCACATTAATAATTCCGTATGTATTTTTGAAATTAGGGAGGTAGCACAGAATCCCAAAGACTGGCCAGGAAAGCGGCTCTCAGGCTCATAGTGCTATGTAATGCTGCCTCGGGCTGAATCCCACATGCTAGACCATAACTGAGGTTTATACCACAAGACAGGAGTAATGTGTAAGTCACGTGAGATGCGACCTTGGGGAGGTGGTCAGTGAGCGAAAAGAGCCCTTATAAGGTAAATAAGCTAACCAGGTCTTTATTAACCCGGGTAATTGACACGCTTGTTTATTTGCTTGGCAGTCACAGGTAACCTGCTGTTTAGAAATACTGAGCCATTCGCTTTATACCAGGCAGGTTAGTTCCACTCGACTTCTGCTTGCTGAAGAGTCCCTTTGTGTACATATGTGTATGTGAAACACCTTTCTTAAGGGCATGATGGTCCTGTCCCTGCTAGGACAAGCACCTGAAAATTCTAAACCAGCACTGCTGAAAACTGGGCCAAAGCATCAGCTTCAGAGCACCTTCCAGCTGCACAGGGCAGTGCCCTGCATTGCTTGTTCTTTGCAGTTTCCTCTGGGCCTTCGTTTGAACAGTAAAACTCAAAGCGAAGGAGGAATGTGTGGAACAGGCCTTCACTCTGTTCTCACGTAACTGAAAACGTCCACCTAAAAGTCAGTCGCATAGGACAGCTGGCTAGACTTAATGCTAACAGCTTTCAGTGCCAAAGAATGTGAAATTCAATTTGTCTGGCTGATAAAATGTCTTTTTAAATGTATTTATTGTCTTTAGGTGTGTGGATGTTCATGTCAGATCTTATCAATCTTTAATCTGTGAGATAACAGTAATATTTTTAAATTATTGCCAGTTTTTTTTCTACGTATGGCAGGTGAAAGATTAGTTTAATTGCTACTACTGTGTTCTTCAAATGATGGTGTTGGATTTTGAAGTTCCTGGCGTCTGATGTGTTTTTATTAAATTACCTCCATTCAGCTGCACAAGCTGCAATAAAGGAGGCGCGTGAAGAGCACAGTCTCTTTCCATTTGAGGTTCTAATAAGCTGTGTTTGGCTAATGAGCCTTGCAGATTGGCCTGACAGAAGGTGTGAGATGGAGGCATTACATTAACAGTACGGGTATTTGGGTGTTCTTCTTACTTTTCAGTAACGTCCAGTGTTATTTGTCTTTTGCATTACCACGATGGAAGTTTACGTGTTCTTATTGTTCAGTACTGTTCAGTGTTATTTGTCTTTTGCATTACCACGATGGAAGTTTACGTGTTCTTATTGTTCAGTAATGTTCAGTGTTATTTGTCTATTGCATTACCATGATGGAAGTTTATGTGTTCTTATTGTTCAGTACTGTTCAGTGTTATTTGTCTATTGCATTACTATGATGGAAGTTTATGTGTTCTTATTGTTCAGTAATGTTCAGTGTTATTTGTCTATTGCATTACCATGATGGAAGTTTATGTGTTCTTATTGTTCAATATTGTTCAGTACTATTCATCTATTGCATTACCATGATGGAAGTTTATGTGTTCTTATTGTTCAGTATTGTTCAGTGTTATTTGTCTATTGCATTACCATGATGGAAGTTTATGTGTTCTTATTGTTCAGTATTGTTCAGTGTTATTCGTCTATTGCATTACCATGATGGAAATTTAGGTGTTCTTATTGTTCAGTAATGTTCAGTGTTATTTATCTATTGCATTGCCATGATGGAAGTTTAGATGTTTTTACTGTTCAGTGTTATTTGTCCTGCATTCCACAAAACACAGATGAATCAGCATTTGAAAACTGAAACTACTTCATTATAGTACAACCTAAGAAACTACATGAATAATTGAAGCTTGTAAACACCGGTTATCAGCCAGCTCACAGTTCAGTAAACACATTGCCGCATAGAGCAATCGCCCCATGTGGTCATGACAACTGCATCTTCCCCAGGAAAAAAATATAATAAACTTTCTAAAGGCGTCAGCAAGGAGACCCCAAAGCACCTGAGTGATCTGGCTGTGAGCCGGAGCCCTTTGGTTCAGGGGCGGTAAAGCCTGTCCTGGGGGTGCACTGGGCCAGCTCTCAGCCTGGGGGGCATGTCCCCGGCATGCAGCAGCAGCACGAGATCCATTATTCATGTGCTGCCCTCGCTTTTTCGTAACAAGGCTTCGCCATTCCATCTGTCTCCGCATCGGCTGGCAGTACCTGCTCCCCGAGAAATCGCCGGGTTTTGCCTTGCTAATGTAGCCTTATAAATAATTGATGGTAATAAGTGGCGTGTTGTGTTTTATTGCTGCGTCCTCCCGGGGCTCTCCAGCATTGCAGAAATGCCAAATATGCCTGAGATGGACGGAGCGCATGCACGATGAGGGGTCCCGTAGCCCTCCGACATGAGCGGCACTCCCGTATCCGCGGCTAAACTACCCCCAGAGCACTCCGCGTATCAGCTTTTTCAGCTTAACACTGGAAATTGGCTCGGGTGCGAAGCACCGTATGTACATCCACCGAATTCAGGTTAAACAAGAAAATAATTTAATTAGTTTTTTTCCCCACATAATCTTTTAAGATGATAAAGTGTTTTTTTCTGTCTTTTAAAGTTTCAGTAATATGGTCATTAGAATTAGCGTAGAGATTAAGAAAGCACAGTGGTGCCGGTGGGGAGTCTCCTCTTCTCCATGGGACTCACACCCTGACCTCTTCCACTTGAGCAAGTGCCAGCTGATTATCAGTGCTGCCTGACACCAGAAAAGGGTGTTTTATTTTAGCTCTGCATATATTAAATCCATATTTTCACTGTGAGGTAATGGGATTTACACGCACCTTTCTGGCTTTTGTAAAATTCCTCCCCCACCGCGACTGATCATTATCAAACAAGGGTTTCTCTGGGCTCCGTGGTTAAAGGGTAAAAGACAGGAATGTTACTTCTTGGCTCTGACAAATGGAGCCACAGGTGCAGCTAGAAGCTGTGGAATCAGGATGAGGTTCATCGCTGGTCTGTGTTCCTCCAGCCCGTTTCACACGCAGGATATGCAGACTCTTTAATCACAGGCAAGAAGGTGAATCAGCTGAGCCCCAGCAGCGGCAAAGGGTGCTGCACAGAAGCACCTTCCGCTGATAATGGAGATTTCTCATTAACGATAGCACTGCGTCGCCGCAGAAGTAAAGGACAAATAGTGCAAATTTTAGCAGCTGCTAAAATGTGCCACGTTAAGGTGCTAAACAGAGCTAATGCGGTTGGGGATTTCTCATCAACGATAGCACTGCGTCGCCGCAGAAGTAAAGAACAAATAGCATAAATATTAGCCATTGCTACAATAATGATCCGCCAACGGAGCCATTAAAGGTCAGCAGAATCGCACATTTAACCTTTGAAGAAAGGAACAAGTGAAACAGGTGAAGAGAAGAGTATTTCCTCTGTAGCCTTCAAGATACACTGCTAGTTGGTGTTCGACCCCTGGGTGCTAGAGTTGGTGTTCAGCTGGGGGATACACATTTAAAGGTCAGAGTCGCAGTGATGGAGTAACGTGACTGGTCGGCTGATTAATCCACTTGTGATTTGTTTAAAACTCACTTCATAGCCTTTGTTAGCACAGTTTATTGCCACTAATGTAGCGCATCTCACTTTATTCCTGCCATGCCTGCTTGTGTTTAAAATCATAAGCGTTTCTTTTTCCAGCCCCACCGTGACCTTCAGCCGAAGAGGCAGAGGAGAAAATGGACAAATGGATGGGGAGATGGATGCCTGTCCTTGGGAGGCTTTTTATTCTCATGTCAGCGGTGTTACTCAGACCTGCTGGGTGTGTGTTCCGACGGGTCGGAGTCCACAGTATGGCGAGGAAAGCCAGCACCTGCGACTTCGCCCACATAGTACCGTTACGAACTGGAATCATCCTGTTGTATATTTTATTTTCCCTTTTAACCGAGTTCCCTTACTTAGATACACTTCCTTACTTAGAGACATCCATCCATCCATCCATCCATCCATCCATGCATTTTCTGCCGCTTATTTGGAATTGTGGTGAGGGGGCAGCAGTCTGAGCAGATATGGAGAAGCATGTATTAAGGTGTAGTCATTTCAGATTTTTAAAGGAGGAACCAGAAAACTACCAACGTTTTATAATTAATATTTCATTTTAGAAAAGAGGGGTGCTGTAGTGAGCACAAAATAATGCCCCTTATATGCATTATTGATGCAGTAGTAGTACTCAATGATTTAGTGTTCTCCGCCATGCTCTGACCGAGATTCCTGATGTTTCCCAGTTCTGCTGACTTTTATCGTATATCCAGAGATCGGCTGGACCTTTGCTGTCACACTTACCGTGGCTTTCGTCTGACAGCAAGGGATATTCGCCCGGGAGGCCCACACCTGTGCCCCTGCGCATCTTCATCAGCCTTGTGTGCAGCTGTACGCACGTCAGTGCGACTTTTAAGCGTGACCCTTACGCGTTTCTGCTCGACCTGCTGAGCATTTGGCTGATGCTTGCATTCGGAAAGCCGCTTGCGTCGCCCTTGAGCTAAAACGGCGTGACGGTGTGTCGGCGGGTGAAATGAGACGAGAAATGCCCGCGGCCACTGGAGGTGACCGGCGCTGGCTCTCAGCTTCCGCTCTACGATTGGCCGATGGGTCCGCGCCCGAGCGGGCTCTGTTTGGAAACACGGGGACACGGCTGCTTTGGAGCAATCTGCTTCCAATCCATTTAAAATGTGCCAAAGCATAAACAGCCAGGGCGAGCCTGCTCCCTCCATCCGCCGCACGCTCAGGGAGGGGCTCGTCTCTCACAGCGGGGGAGGGATGCGCGGGGGGGACCACATCGGCAGATCATGCGACAGAATGGCTGTGACATGTTAGCCATCATTGCGATCAATCATCCTGCTGATTGGATGCAATGCTGTTATTTTGTGGGGTGTGAATTCTGCTTACCAGGGGACTGCTTACCAGGGGACTGCTTACCGGGGGTCTGCTTACCGGGGGACTGCTTATCGGGGGTTTGCTTAGCGGGGGACTGCTTACCGGGGAACTGCTTAGGGGGGGGCTG
>JAODKM010000038.1:3217458-3228447 GCA_026780845.1 Petrocephalus sullivani
ATTTCTAATTAGAACTTAATTGTAGGAAGTTACTCCTTACATTTATCAATCACTGCAGACAGCGATGTCTTTGTAAGTATGTAGACATAAATCAATTTTATTAAAACGTTGCTGTGCAAAGTTTTCTTCACTAACACAGTTATGTCTGGATAATGGGACTTCGTGGTAGCCTAGTGGTAGGAGACGCGGGTCATGGGTTAAAAGGTCATCGGTTTAAAATATCGTCTTCTGCTAGTAAACTTTTTAGCCCATCATTAATACATTTTCTAATACGTCATGATTTAAAAATCAGCGCGCGACAGGGGAAACATGGGGTAACCGAATTTCCCGTAACACCGGTGTACCCTTCTGATATAAGTTTTCGTTGCCGAAGCACAGTTCCACTACTCATGAACAGGAATACAGAGGACGGCAAAAATCCTCCGGTGCTTTTCCTGCTGCGAACAGTCCCACGATTCATTGCGTCCCAGGTTCGTTCCTGGGAGGCAGGTTGGCAAGAACGCAAGCTGGCAAGAGTATTGATAAATACCCAGTGAAATCTTTGTGGTTCAGTTGCAGGGTAGGGGACAGGTGCACGGGGAACTATAGGATCAACAACAGTGCAAATAAAGGACAAAACAGCAGTGTAATAAACCACAAGACAATGCAAGACAAAGAAAACAGTGCAATATAGGAATTTTAGTCACCCCAAGGCAGGGTTGATTGACAGCAATTATAAGAAAGAAAGAAAAAAAAGAGGACCACAGAGGAGAGGAAGAAAAAACTCCCAAGTAGGGACTAAAAAACCTCTGGGCATCCAAGGTCAGCTGGCTGCCCATCCCCTCGGGCATGCTAACGTTATAGGAAACAGAATGGTTTGCTTTAATGACAGGAAGTGTAAACTCAAGTGAAAGTCAAATTCACATTCCATTAATAGACAGTTCTCGGCAGGGGTGCCTCTAGCGATTTTGGACCCCATGAAATCATTTTGGAACCCCAACCCAGACAAATCCAATTATGCTCCAAATTTTTCTGCCTCACCCAAGATGTCACTGTTTGTAAGCGGCATGCCCAAAGTCATGCCTACATGGTACTGAAACAGCACCACAACGGCTCATATTATTATTATTATTATTATTATTATTATTATTATTAGATAGCACTTTTCTAATACTCACATTTTTTTGAAAATGTTCAGTAAGTTTTACTTTAAGAAATTTATAAATAACACATTTAAGAAATCTATTAATTTCTTGAATTAAGCATAATATTTACCTAATTTATAAATACAATGGTGTGCATTATTTTTGAATTATTATATACAGCCTCATATGCAATTGTCTAAATATAGGGGCAAATAAGAAAATCCTGTTTAATTTCCAAAAAAACTAGGAATAACACAATCATAGATCAGAAAGCAAACAGAACAGATTAATGTATCCTTTGATCCATTTTTTTTAATAGGCAGCTACTTCAAACATATTATTTTTGGAAACATGACTCCTTTTTCTGAGGGCATACACATCTACCTGCTGGGTATTAGTACCCAATGTGGAAGCAATGGGATTATTGCATTTGGTGACGCTCTTCAGTTGACGGGCTGCTTTGAAGTGACGAATTGCTACACGCCTGCAAAGCTGGCTCGTCAGTGATTGCTGTTGCATTACACCTTCTCGTCCGTATTATTCCGCACGTGAAAATCAGACAGCCTTAGGAGTCCACTTCCCAGAGTAATTCTGAAGTACGGTGTGTGTTTCTGCGCACTCATATTGACCATAGCGCTACACCAAAAGGCCCATAATGACCGCCGGTCCCCAAAACTTTTGGGCAATTGAAATAAATGTATAAACATGGCAGCCTCCTCGCCCCCAATGGCAGCAGAGTGGTACAGCGTGACGGAATGTGTGCTAATAAACATTAGGCTGTCCCTGGCCTGCCGCTGAGTATTGGTTTATGTGCTCTGCCCTCCCCTTAGGCTGAGGAACCCGGCCTGACGGTTGATGGAGGGCCATGCTATCTGCACAGCAGGCACTGCTCAGACAGAAGCTCCTCGTGCTGGGAAGCCTCGCCATCGGAAGTCTCCTTTACCTCGTGGCAAGAGTTGGCAGCTTGGATAGGTCTGTATCCTGTGCTGGAGGGAAAGTACCAAATAATATATAAAACCAGTGTGATGCAATAAATGATGCATCTAGATGCATTATACTGAATAGCTGCGCAGTCGTGAAACGTGCCCTCCTTGTTTTGATCGTTCTGCTCCACTACTTTCTATGATACAGGTATCATATTTGTTAAAAATAATACTTACTGAGCAACATGACATAGTTGATCAGACATACGGGTCTTTTATTTCCGAGAATGGGTGCTGCTATGCCAATTTTCCGGTTATTATGAGTATACACCACCCCCATTACCTGCCCTCGTTTGCCTCGCCCCCAGGCTGCAGCCTATCTGCTCTGTGGAAAACAGACTGGCACCACGTCCCCTGGGGCAGATCCTGCTGCGGACGCTGCAATACAAGCACGGCTCAGCCCGCGAGCCGCGCGGAGGCAACGGCACGCAAGAGCAGGTGGGACTGCAACGGCTGGTGCAGCAGCTGCCCCACGCCGTCATCATCGGCGTCCGCAAGGGGGGCACGCGCGCCCTGCTGGAGATGCTCAACCTGCACCCGGCCGTGGTCAAGGCCTCCCAGGAGATACACTTCTTTGACAACGACCGGAACTATGCGCGCGGCGTTGACTGGTACCGCCAGAAGATGCCCTTCTCCTTCCCCCAGCAGATCACCATCGAGAAGAGTCCCGCCTACTTCATCACCGAGGAGGTGCCGGAGCGCATCTTCAAGATGAACTCCTCCATCAAGCTGCTGGTGATCGTGCGGGAGCCCACCACCCGCGCCATCTCCGACTACACCCAGGTGCTGGAGGGCAAGGAGAGGAAGAACAAGACCTACCACAAGTTCGAGAAGCTGGCCATCGACGGCAGCACCTGCGAGGTCAACACCAAGTACAAGGCTGTGCGGACCAGCATATACACCAAACACCTGGAGCGATGGCTGAAGTACTTCCCTGTGGAGCAGTTCCACATCGTGGATGGGGACCGCCTCATAGCCGACCCTCTGCCAGAGCTGCAGCTGGTGGAGCGCTTCCTGGACCTCCCGTCCCGCATTAGTCAGTACAACCTGTACTTCAACGCCACAAGGGGCTTCTACTGCCTGCGATTCAACGTCATCTTCAGCAAGTGCCTGGCGGGAAGCAAGGGTCGCATCCACCCAGACGTCGACCCCTCCGTGGTGGCCAAACTGCAAAGGTTCTTCCACCCGTTCAATCAGAAGTTTTACCAGATAACCGGGAGGACATTCAGCTGGCCCTGAAGAGGTCGGCGATTCATGTGCTCTTCGTTGGAGTCAGTATGCTGTTATTTCCAGAACTGTCCCTTTTAAGAATAAAATGTTCAAAGCACTTTTTGATTGCAGCTGAGACTGAACGCTATCACAAGGTGACCAAATTAGGAATGGGATCAATATTTGTAATTTATATATATAAATATGTATGTATGTATGTATCAAGCAGAGTGGTAACAGCTGCAGTGCTGTAATTTGTAAGCATTTATTGAAAGTGCCCATTCTTCAGTTGCCTATTTAGTGTAAGAGATGAAATGATTCCCCTTTATAGACAGTGTTTGTCTCGATCCACTATTAGTGTCGTTTTACTTTAGATAAAATTGCTGACATTGGCTCAACTGGTCATACTGTTTTTTTAAAGGTGGCTGTCAGCCACAAGATATAGACCACAGCATAAAACAGCATCTCTTCGTACGGGAAAAAAGCCTGTTAGCTTCAGCTGTTATTCTCGATTCATATCAGTTTAAATACTTTCATAAATATTTTCATTGGCATGTGGCCAGTTCATTGTTATATTTTATGTTGTTTCATCATTGAGGAATACATATATTTCAGCCCGATGTATAATTACGGTTTCATTTCACATCATATATTTAAAATTTTCAAAGATACTGTTACTGCACATTGGAGTAAAAGATGTAAATTATTTTTATGTTAAGTTTAATGACCCCTGAGAGATGCAGTCACGTCAAATGCTGTAAAACTGAATTTCAAAATGAAATAAGCAGCTGTATATGTAATAAACAAAGGACATGCAATCAGCATAGTTTTGGATACAGTTTTATCAGCACACCGCACATCTTTTAACAAATCATTTAAATACTGAACTATCTGCTCAATTGTATGACATCACTCCAGTACAGCGAGTATAAAAGTCTTCCAAAAAGGTGTGTAGATAGCAGGAACTCGATGTTTCTTCAATAATCAAAAAAATGTTTGAAATATCCGGAGAATTAATATGATGCGAAGGTTTTTGTATTTTTCTTATTAGGAATAAGAACCAGATAGAAACCTTAATATCCTTTTCTTATCTTATCTGTTTACTTTATTTTACCCAGAATACAAATGACTATACACCGTGTATAGGATAACGCGCACAGATTGCTTTGTTTTGTATCATAACTCAGTTTGTGAAGAAAATGGCTTTTAAGCAGAACATGATAATAAACATTCAAAGTGGTACGACGTAAAACAAACCATGTTCCTTAATATCAAAGCAAGCTCCACACTCAAAAGATTACTAAACATACAGTCCCTTTACTAAAATACAGTCCCTTTTAAAAAAATAGCCTTAATCGTTTTTACTATGGTCAAACACCTGGCTGTCGACAAGTCTCATACTCACTGTCACGATACAGTGGCTTTTCTGTGGATAGCACACAGCTTGGGTGTTAACAGCTAGAGGCTGAAATAATTCTTCCACCAGATGTTTGCCAAACATATGCATAGATAAATAGCCAGATCGGTGGTTATCATTTGTCATAGTCTACATAAGAGACCTAACATTCTATGTGTGCAAGGTCACGCTGCAGGTACATGTGTAAATGAGTTAACTTTTGCTCCAGGTGATGTATAACCAGGAACTGCAGCAAAGTGGATATTTCACAGGTTTAAAAATGTTAGTCAAACTTGTCCAGAATACACCACAAATGTTGCTGCTAACTTCCGTGAAATTCGCTGCTGGGCTGGTTATTTTTAAGCGAGTTTAGTGCCGGACACGGTTATGGGATCTCGCACCTCCTTTTAACGGTTTATTACCATTTCATTAGCGATTACACTGTGGTACTTTGTAAAGACTACTGCTGTAGAGAAGCGATTAACTCTCAAGAGGAACATTGATGTTATACTCCTGTTCAAAGACACTAAAACTGTGTACAAAAAAAGGTTACATTTAACTGGTCAATTTGGCCTGGCTAATAACTGCACCACCATAAGGCAAATGTAAAGAGGGTGGACGCCAGCACTGACCCATGAGGAAGTCCATTTGTTTGTGTTTCCCGTGAATTTGCTCCCTGTCTGAGGTACATGCTGAATGTGTCACGCAGTAGCATTTAGATCATTAATGAAGCCTGGGAATGAGGGTCTGTGAAAGCCTCGGTATAGGCGAGAGTGCCAAGGTATGTCCTAGGCTGCAGTGAGGTCGAGGGACCCACAGCCTTCGGGCCTCTTGGAAGCAGGTGGTGAGAGCTGGCATTAGAAACCATTAGATCCATTCTGAGGGCTCCTTCAGCAGCTAGGGGACTGACAGGAGGGAACCTGCATGGTACCTTGCTGGAGATTTGGAGTCTTCTCCAGGTTAGCTGTTGGCGTTTCTGGCCAGTGTAAGGTGGTTTCTCACCCAGGCAGGAGATTATTGTCTCTGGCATGATGCTCACATACCCTGCTGCTTGGCCGCATTTCAGGTCCTACCAAACCTTTCATAGTTCTGTGATACCTTCAGGGAAAGTATCTGTGTGTTCCCCCATAGGTCTGAACCTACACTGTGAATCCATCCCTAATTCTTTATGTTTTTGTTCAATGCTACCCTAAACAAACCTAAGCAGATGACTGAAGATTTGGTTGGATCTGACAAAGGGCTGATTGAATTGGGACACTTTTTAGTAGCTCCAAGCCAAGGTATTATAGTACTTCTTTTTGGAGTCCCTGCAGTTCAGTTCTGCAATGGTTTCCTGCTATACCTGGTGTGTTAAGAAACTCAGCATGACTACTCAGGTTCAGCATCATTTGGGATGAAGTTCTTTGGAAGCTGGACATTATAAAGACACCAGTGTAAGATAAGGTGAGTACTTGCAGTCTCCGAGTTAACATCCGACTTACAGACAGCTCGTATTTACGAACGTACTGCCATAAGGCCTGTTATACTAAAAGTTCGGATTAAATGCAGTGGTTTGTGATAATGAATGCACGCATTACTTTGGACACTCATGAACACATTGCACTGCTTCCTGGTTCATCAGCTAGAGGTGCAGTACAGTACCGTATGTAGTTATATTATTATTCTGGAATAAAAATTATTGTTAGTATGTACAGCATCATTATTTTTCTAACTTAATGACAGACATAGGGAACGGAACTTGTTCATAACCTGGGGACTCCCTGTATTCTAAATTTCATACATTATTTGAAATCACGAATGAGTTCCAGCTGTTGGTTTGATGGGTGATAATTCGCTTGCTCACGGATGGGTGGGCAGGACAAGGTGGGCAGCACCTGCTGGTCCCAGCTGGTACAGGAAGCATTTAGACACTGATTATCCGAAATCCACAAATCACTGCAGTGTCAGAATATGTGGGTGCTGCCAGATGGAATAGGGGTGTATTGCCGTAAGCTGTAGCATAATAGGTCATAGCCGTTCCATAGTGTTAGCCTGTCTCTTTTGTTACAGGGTTGGTTTCTTGCAAGCACATACTGACAATGGTGTGTTGGCTTGCAAGGATTTATAATGAGGCTGCACCTGGCTGCTGACACACACTTATTATTCTGCTGTAGAATTTCAAATTCTGGACTAATGTAGGCAGAGCAGGGGGCTCAGGTTCATGTCAGGGTAATGATGCACTTCACGCCTCTCCTGTCTACAACAGGATTTTGACCTTGAACTTTCTTCCAACACAACAGAACGCTTACAGAAGACAATGTCATAGGGCGGCGCTGACAGTTATACATCTCAATCTTAATCCCCAAGATGAGGTCACTTGTCACCCTGTTAATTTGCAAACTCTGGGTCAATAGAACAGGTAAGCAGGTAATCAGATTTCCAAAAACAAAGGTAGCACACATAATTGACAAAAATGTATTCAGTGTTCCCACAAGTCAAGCAGAAACCCTTTTTTTTTACCGTCCATGACTGGATTAAGTGACACATTATTATTTTTTTTCATCAAATGTTTTGTTAATCTCTCCTCTCCCTACAGGAAGACATGGCATTGCTAAGTGTCATTGCGTCTTCCTTTCCCTTATTTCAGCACTAATTTCCCCCATTCTAAACTGCCTCTGAATCATCACCTCATGAAGACCGTAATCCTCCTTTTCTGAGTGGCTGCGCGTACATTCTGCAAATGGGCCACAAATCTCATCAGGCCTCATTTCCATCGTCTTTAAAACATCGACCCTTATAAATGTTCCCATTTAAGCACATTTCGCTTAAAGAACATTATCTGTTCATCATGCCGTGGGACATGTGGGTGTTCTGTGCCAGCTGCACCGTCTAAATGTGTAATGGGACCAATGAGTGTTGGTGTTATAGCTCCTAAATGTGTCATTTAAACCTTTCATTCCCTATTAAATTACTTCAGACAGATTTATTTTGAAATGTGTTGCATTAATAGATGATGGAAAGGTAGACACTTCTGCTTTGTGTGGAACAGCAATAATGGCAATGAATAACAATGTATACTTGCATATTGCACTCGACTTGTAAAAAATGTTATTTATGGTAATGTGTATAGCAAAATGAGTCGGCTCCGTTTCTTGTTGCCTAATTTAGAGTGCAGCCAAAGGTAAGCGACCATTAATCTGCACAAATGGAAACGTAATTAACTTGTTTCACACACCAGTGCCTGTGTATTTATTTGATTGGTGTGTTAAATCTTGCCCAACTGATAGAGTTGTGTTAATTGAGAAAGAAACAGCTAACGGAGGACCCGTCTGCTAAGGTTACTAATAAATAAAACGGGCAGGAAACGTGAGGGTGCTCAGGGAACGAGCACTTTTGTAGCGGGAGAGGCACACCTAGACAAACGCATGCACAGATTCCCACTAAGGTACGTGCGAGACGTCACAGTGCAATGTAAATAATCATGTTTCGCTTAACGATGGGGACATGTTCTGAGAAATGCGTCATTAGGCAATGTCGTCATTGGGAGAACATGATAGGGTGTACCTTCACAAACATAGACAGTCTAGCCCACTACACACCTAGGCTATATGGTATAGCCTCAATAATAAAAGGTACGATATAGTAAATACATAAACCAGTAACCTAGTTGCTTATTATCATTGCCAGGTATTATATGCTATACTTTTATACAACTGGCAGCGCAGTAGGTTTGTTTACATCAGCATCACCACAAACACATGAGTAATGTGGTGCGCTTCTATGTTACGACAGCTATGACATCACAAGCTCCATTATAATCTTATGAGGCTACCGTCATATGTGCAGTCCATCGCCAACCAAAATGTCATTATATGGCTTGACTAACACAAAATGTAATGTTAAAAGGTTCCCTGTGCTGCCTGGGATAGGCTCCAGGCCCTTCCTTGACCCTGATCAGGATAAGTGGTTGGAAGATGAATGGATGGATGGATGGACGGACGGATATAATGGCTTAATATAAAGAAGCACTGAGATAATATTATTCTATGTCCCTTCCCTTACATCCATCCTAAGGGCAGCATTAGTATATGGATGAGTAAACAGAAGGTTCTTAGAACTAGTTCCAGGAGGGGCCCTATCTAATTCCTTTGTTAAACGTTCCTCACCAAGGACATCCAGTTCTATCAAACATCCACCCACCTTCTGTAACCGCTTGTCTTATTCAGGGTTGCAGGGGGTCCGGAGTCTACCCCGGAGGCTACGGACACAAGGCAGGAGCTCTAACAAACAGATAACCGTGCACATATTTTTGTATGCAAGCTTCATTGGAGGTAAATCTAATAAATTAAACTGAGAAAGAAGACCAGTGCATACCTAATAAATATCAACTGTTTTTATCACTGCTTTGAATAAATGAATTAGCTGAGCATTCAGGGATGCACAGTTAAGACGCAGATAAGAATATCATCAATACAGGTGAGACTGCTGCCTGAACGACTGAAATCTAAATGGATCTAAATGGCTCCTTTTATAATTTTGGTTCCTGGGCACTTTTCCCTTGTGCCGCTGTGTTTCTGGATTACAGCTGAAACTGAAGTCGTCCCAAGCCTTTTCCTTATTGGCGGGTTCTGTGATCTTTGTTTGTCTGGATGATATCCATTTTTAGATAAATTTATTCATCAATGAATAATATAATTGACTAGGCAGTACCACCACTGGGAACCCTTTAAGAATTCATTCATCTTATTTTAGGCCTATATTACAAATAGAACTTTGATGTATCTCCCTGGCAAAGGGAGAACTTCGAATACGCCTCTGCTTCTATCCAACTGCAGGTATTCTTTTAAAAGCTGTTAGCTGATTAATGCTTATTTATGATGCATCTGATAACTAGCCCTTGCACACAGCAGATTTATAAGTGTCTCATACAAAAATTTAATTTGGCCTGCACCCAAACTGTAATCATAAACTAATGATTTATGTGCACATTAAAATACCTGTTCCCCATTTAATCAAAGCCAGGTCGATCAATGATACACTTCAGATTGAATTAGACAATATCAGAACTACATTTTACCTGAAAATATTACATTTCTGGCCACATTTCTGCTTTTTTATAAATGAGAATATTTCACGCACTAATATTGGGACTATGGTAAATTCCAACGTGTGATGCCTGAAGAAAGTATGTTCTGCAACTTTGAACGAGTCACGTAGCTAATATATTGTATTTTCTGCAAACTGCAGCTCGCCATACGTATTCGGGAATGCAGTAAAAACTACTCATATTATTCGCTCCATTTAGAAAATGAAAGCAGGCTTTATGCACAAGTGGGGATGTAATCCAAAACAGTATTTTTATACGATATAAGGGCAATAAAACGGAGCATGTAACGCAGTGCGATGCGTGCGCGCCGCATGCAGCGCCGAGAGCCGCCCGCACTGCACGTCCCGCCGCCCCGCCGCCGCACAGACGCCTCCCCCGGCTTCTGCGCCTCCCACTCGCAGCCGCGCGTCTTCCCTTTCTTTGCCGAAACATTAGCCGGCTGCCCGATCGGCCCGTCTAGAGGGATTAAATAACAGAGCAGCCATGGCGTATTCGCTCCAAGGCGGCACTAAGAAGAAGGTTTGCTACTATTACGACGGTATGGATCCGCCTTTGCGTTTATAGACGGAGGTATACGGCAGGGGCGAGCGCGCGCGCCGGGGCTCGCTGCGGACGCGGGCGGCGCGGGATGGCACGCGGGCTCGGCCGGCCAGCCAGCGGCGCAAAGCATGCACAAACCTTATACTTATCCCACTAATGCAAATATAAGCTGCTTTGTTGGACTCTAAATGGGTGAAGTTCTGCACGCACACACACCCGTCACGCTTATATTTGCATCGCTCGGGGTGACCGGTCATGCATGGCTGTTAGAGGTGGTGTCACGTCAAACGGCGCAATGGCTCGGTCGGTGCCGGAAGGGTAGCTAGCGCAGTTAGCCTGGCGGCTAGCCCGCATGTGCCCCCCGAATAAACGTGTGCAGGTGCTTAAAACACGTGTCAGCCGAACTGAGACGGCTCCGCTTTGAGCGAAGGTCTCGAAATACACACTAGGAAGTTATTTGTTGTCGCCCAGGCCCGGTAGAGATGGAGGTTAATATGACAGCAGTGCGCATGACCAGGTTCAGGCTGTTCTCTCTCTGTCGCGCTCCCCCCCCCCCCCCCCCCCCCCCCCCCCCCCCCCCCCCCCCCCCCCCCCCTCCTCCCCCCCCCGCCTCCCTCTCCCCCTTCCCCCTCCGCCCCTCTCCCTCCTTCC
>JAODKM010000038.1:3228547-3254872 GCA_026780845.1 Petrocephalus sullivani
AGGGAGGTTATTACAGCACCAGCCCCCCCCCCCCCGCCGTGGCGTTTCTTCCTCCGTCCCCCCCCCCCCCCCCCCCCCCGCTCTCTCTCTCCCTCCCTCCCTCTCTCTTTTCATATTAACCAGTAATGCATATGGTCAGGTTAATTTTGCACGCGTCTCTCTCTCATAGAAACTCCATTTATTGCAGTTAATGCAATAATTGTATACTAATCAATCATTAGGATATATGTTCTAAGCATCACTGTGTCATTCGATCCCAGACCGTGTGAGTGCAGTTTGCAGGCTTTCCCCTTGATTCCTCTGGGTCTGCCAGTTTCTCATTGCAGTCCAAAAACATACATTTCAATGTACATTTCAGGACCTCAGGTCTGGGACAGTACTCATATACGCATGCTCATCCCCGTAACAATGCACATCTGTGATATCGGCATGGAGGAACATAAACAGTTTCTGGATATTGTAGGAGAATGTAGGAAGTGCTCTGCCATCCTGTCAGCTAAATTGGACTTATAATGTGGACCAACTCATTTTCCAAATGGTAAGTCAACAGTTTAAGGTGAACAATGGGCCCCATTTAGGATTTTAACAAATAGCCTTAGCGACCAACCAAAACATGAACTAAGACATGCGATACATACACATACGTGTACACATACATACATGTGACGTGATGCAGAGAGGAAAGTCAATATGAAGAGGAAAAAATGCTGTTTTTAATTTCAGGTGACATTGGAAACTACTACTATGGGCAAGGACACCCAATGAAACCTCACAGAATCCGCATGACTCATAATCTGCTTTTAAATTATGGGCTGTACAGGAAAATGGAAGTATATGTGAGTATGTTTGAGCCAGTCTCCACTCTAATTAAAGTAGTATTTTCCTGTACGTTTTCTCCTGTCTGATTGACTTGAAAAGGAAGACAATGTGAAACCCGTGTGTGAATAATAAGCCTGCAACTTATTGTAAATGGATTAGAAAACAACGATACCAGCATGTAGGTCCCAAAGAGATCTCTGAACTCGCACCACTGTGTGTGCATGGGCTACTGCAGGATGTGCAGAAGTAAACCTCGTGTCAAGGACAAATGCATATTTGGACAGGAATAGGAGGAAATTAGGTTTTAAAAACGAACCTCTTTGGCCACACATGAGCATCGGTAATGCTCTTTCGTTTTAATAGTGGTGTTTTCACTCCGCAGAGGCCTCATAAAGCCACAGCAGAGGAAATGACCAAGTACCACAGCGATGACTACATCAAGTTCCTGCGTTCCATACGGCCGGACAACATGTCAGAGTTCAGCAAGCAGATGCAGAGATGTGAGGAATTTATTTGGGGGGGGGGGTATTTTTTTGTGTACAAGGTAGATAAGATATACAATTAATTAGGTACTTATATTTCAGCTGTTATTTCTTAGGTTGTGGCATATTAGACGCATTTGAATGTTACTTTGATGGGCAGTGGCACGTGCAAGTGCCCACATTTGAAAATCTCATGTGTCTTTCAGTCAACGTTGGAGAGGACTGTCCTGTGTTCGACGGCTTGTTTGAGTTTTGCCAGCTGTCAGCAGGAGGCTCAGCCGGTGAGTGACGAGATTCTACCTAAATGCTTATGAATGGTGCCCAGCTGCTGGTAACAGTGCCAGTTGCCCACAACAGCATGTGACCCAGATAACCAGTGGGCATGTTGGTAATTAAGTGATTGTGGCTTGTCCAATTGCACACGGCCTAGGTTAATAATATGCACATAATGTAAACACCTGACCTGTTATAATATAGTGGGCCTAACTGGTGAGGCTGGAGATGTATTCATATGTGCCGTTATGTATTCATAACTGTGCAATTTATTTATAGTTTTTCATGATTTGAATTCCTTTTGGGTACTAAATAGGCCTGTCCAGTGTTGGCGAAGTTACACACAAAAGTAGCCAAATGCAGACAAGTTCAGGTCCAGAAAGTACAAATCCAGACCAAGGTTTTGTTTCAACCACCCATCTAAGTATATAGAGTCACATTGTCAACTGGTAAGCAAAACCTTGGTCTGGATTTGTACTTTCTGGACCTGAACTTGAATGTAGTGGATTACTTTTGTGAGTAACTTCTCCAACACTTGTTGGTATCTAATTTTTCATACCATCATGACATCCAGACATTGCACCACGGTATATAGTATTTTCAAAAGCAAAACTTGAAATGTTGGTAAAGAAATTTGCCAATGGGGGGGCGCCATATTATCTCGGGGGACCACCCCCCACCCCCAATTAGTCTCCAATATTTCAAATTACTACAGTATACCGTAATACTGCCCAAGTCCAGTACTAAATATCTGTGACTTGTCATGCATGAGTCCCTCAGTTAACATGCAGTGCCTATAATTCCACTGACGTGAATAAACAGACCTTTTGCCCTGTTGACCTGCCAGCCGGATCCGTGAAGCTGAACAGGCAGCAGACTGACATCGCCGTCAACTGGGCCGGAGGTCTTCACCACGCCAAGAAGTCCGAGGCTTCTGGCTTCTGTTACGTCAACGACATCGTTCTCGCCATCCTTGAGCTGCTCAAGTGAGTTGACTTTTGGCGCTGCTGCCGTGTCGTGTTTAATTACTCTTTCTTACTGGTAGACTGCCATTGTCTAGCTATATTTAGCAGCGAGAACTCTTTTTCTCTCCTACACTTTGAAAGAGGTTTCATGCGTTCGTTTTGCACCTTTAGGTACCACCAAAGAGTGCTGTATATTGATATTGACATCCATCATGGCGACGGGGTCGAAGAAGCCTTCTACACCACCGACCGAGTCATGACAGTGTCTTTCCACAAATACGGAGAGTATTTTCCCGGGACTGGAGACCTCAGGGTAAATGGCTCTATTTTTACTTGCATGCTAGAACAGTGTTTCCCAGTGTGGTCCTGGGGGACCCTCATACAGTTCACGTTTTTACAAACTCCCGGTAGGGAGATGGGGGGGGGGGGGCAAAAAGGAATATTAATGATGGAGTCAATCCAGTGTCATCTTTTCTGTTATTATTATTATTATTGTCGTCATTATTATTATTAATATTATTATTATTATTAGTCTATTTGTCGATATTAACATGCCAGTGAGGCACTCCATGGTGGTTATGGTCTTATGGTCCAGAATCAACTGAAGCAAAATACTTTTAAAGGGGGGACTGAATTTATTTAGCAAAATTTTTGAAGGTTGATAAGGTTTATGGACATGATAAATAGACTGGAGATAGATAAATAGATTGGACCGTGGAGTCGCGCAATTTGATGAACCTGTTGGAGTGACACTGATGAGCCATGACAGCTTGGTGGCAGAGCCCCTTAATATTCTCTCGATCTCTCTCAGGATATCGGCGCAGGCAAAGGCAAGTACTACGCGGTCAACTTCCCCCTTAGGGATGGGATCGATGATGAGTCATATGAGCAGATATTCAAGCCGGTGAGTTGGACACGCAAATATATGTCTGCCGGTAACTGATAGCTGCTTCATGAGATTTAATATCCCAGAGCCCATGGAGGATGATCTCGGAAATTACAGTATGGAAAGATCTTGATACTAACATGCCTTACTCCTGCTGAACTGAGTCCAGGTGTTCTGCTTCAGTTTCATTATAAAAGCTCGCCTGTGTTGTGAATTTCAGACTATTAGGTATTAGTTTCATCGAGCCTCCCTCATAAAGTCTTACGTTTTCCTTAGCGGTTTGCCATTTGAAGGTGGTGGTGCCTCCATCCCTAGGTGATGTCCAAGGTGATGGAGATGTATCAGCCCAGTGCAGTGGTGTTGCAGTGCGGGGCCGACTCGCTCTCCGGAGATCGCCTGGGCTGCTTCAACCTCACCATTCGGGGTCAGCGATCTGTGCATTTTTTACATTTACGAGAATGTGTGCCGCCTTTTCGCATGCATTTTTTACATTTACGAGAATGTGTGCCGCCTTTTCGCATGCATTTTTTACATTTACGAGAACGCGTGCTGCCTTTTCGCATGCATTTTTTACATTTACGAGAATGTGTGCCGACTTTTCACATGAATTGTTTTTATTTATGAGAAAGCGTGCCGCCTTTTCACCTTTTCCCCAAAAAATTGGGCTCTCCTTTCCCATTTTGGCAAGACCTTCTTTGGAATCTCGAGCCGCAGTCTGGTGCAGAATGTGGCTCTGGCTGATAGCATTAAGGCAGCTGAATCGATGCTTAGCGATGCTTGGCCTCAGTGGAGGTTCTTGGCCGCAGCAAAGGCCCGGGCCTGGCCTTGTGTGTGACAGTCGCCGTGCTGTGTACTCCCAGGCCATGCCAAGTGTGTAGAGTACATCAAGTCCTTCAACCTGCCCCTGCTGATGCTGGGGGGAGGCGGCTACACCATCCGCAATGTGGCTCGCTGCTGGACCTACGAGACTGCGGTGGCTCTGGACGCCGACATCCCTGACGGTGAGAACGTACTCCCGCCAAGTTTCTCAGCCCCCCCCCCAGGCATGAGGGTCACTATTACTGTGCAAGGCCAGTGCTACTGGGGTTACTGTCTGTCTGGGTAATGTGAGAATGTAATCATGCCCCTCAGTGTGTGTGTGAATGGTCTGGCCTTAATTCTCACATCCACTTCTCACCTCTCCTGTGTGGCCCTCAAAGATTGAATTTGAATTGAATTAGAATTAAATTTGAATTGAATTGAACTAAACAAAATTTAGAAGTATGAATAGAAAGTTCCCTCGGTCAAGGTGTAAAAAGAACCAACAAAAACAAAACAAGTCTATTAAAAAAGGATGTTTGAGTTGGACCAACTGCCCTGTCCTATTTCTGGAGACTCAGTTTTGGCCACACCCCCCTGCAGAACTTCCCTACAACGATTACTTTGAGTACTTCGGACCTGATTTTAAGCTGCACATCAGCCCGTCCAACATGACCAACCAGAACACACAGGAGTACATGGACAAGATCAAGTAAGTTCAGCATTTCGATGGTGCAACCTTAACCTGCTGTAATGGCAAACTGGAAGGCTTGCCAGCTGGTCCGTGTCCACTCTCTGGAAGCGTGTCCTCCAGGTGGTCTGTCTGCCTGTGTATAAATCAAATCAAATGAAAGTTTATTTCTCAAATGCACAGTAGTAGAGCAAATACCTGTAAATGCAGGTAATGAAATGAGCTTCTCTGCTGACTCCCTTTAGCGAGTAGTGGAAATATGTATGGAAAATTAGTAATAGTAACAGTAAAGATACTTAATAATAAAATCTGTGAATTGTCCATGCTAACAGCCTGTTGAGTGGCCTCACTGCCTGAGGGTAGGAGCTCGTAGGGGGTCCATCTGTTCATGCGCTGACACTCGATACTGTTCTCCTGGCAGCAGGAGTGAAATCGGTTTGTAGTCGTGTGTGTGACAGTGACCCCGCCCACTCTGTGCGTGCCTGCGTCCCTGTATGCTATATGCGTGTGCGTCTGTATACTCAAATGGAGAGTGTTCACCCCCCATGCCCCCGGGTTGCAGGCAGCGCCTCTTTGAGAACCTGCGCATGCTGCCCCATGCCCCCGGGGTGCAGATGCAGGCCATCCCAGAGGACATCGTCCCGGACGACACCGTGGATGAGGATGCGGAGGACCCTGAGAAGCGCATCCCCAGTAACGCTACCCCACATCGCCGTTCTCGTTTCCTCTACCTTTCCCAGACTGTGACGTTCTGATCTTCTCACAAAGACGTGAAAAAGATCCCATAAGGGTCATCAGGACTTTCTGTTAGCAACTAATACATTCATGCATTAATGAAAATTATGTTATCCAGTCCAGGTTCTAGGTGTACCAGTGCAGGTGTTCCAGCCTGTTGGAATAGGTTAATTAGCTTGGCTACAGGTGCAGTGATTGTATTGTTGAGGCTGGCATAGGAACCTTACACATCCCTTCCCCGGGCCACCCTGCCATCCAGATTTTTATACTTACCGCCCCGAACTACACAAAAAGACAGATTCCTTTCTCGTCCTTGTAGTCCGTGCCTCTGACAAGAGGATCGCGTGCGACGAGGAGTTCTCCGACTCCGAGGACGAGGGAGAGGGCGGAAGGAGGAACGTAGCCAATAGTAAGAAGGGCACAAAGCGAGCCCGCGTGGAGGAGGACAAGAAGGATGCAGAGGAGAAGAAAGTCGGTGAGTTTCCGAGGACGGGTGCCTGTTGGTTTGACTCCCCCCAGTGGGCTATGAAATGGATGCCGAGCTGGTTACAGGCTCTGTTGTGCTCAAGAAATCCTGCTGAGGATATTTAGTTTGTTTATACAAGTTCAGGCAAATTCATACATGGGATAAAAACCTACACATCTGTGTAACAAACAAATGCGGTAGCGCAAACGCCGTTGTCACCGCAAAAACCTTTTTTGTTGCATATTCGCTCAGTGATTTGACCGAGAATCTAGGGCTGCAGCTATCGATTATTTTAGTAATCGGGTATTCTATCGATTATAAGAAATACTTTTGTCTTATTAAAGTACAATATTAACTATTCAAAAGAGAAAAAAGACAGGCCTCTTAAAATGAACAACTCATTGGTTTTAATTGTTAAACTGCATACCACAATGATGGTATTTTAAGTAATTCAACATGAGGGAGATTAAATAATCTGGAAAAAGCACTTTTTGTTCAAGCACTGCTTGCAAATGCAGTACTTAAAAAGCACGCGTAATGATACAGACACCTTACTGAAACTCGGTATTTTTTGGCAAATAGCTTACATTACTTTGTGGTAATTTATTTTGCCATCAATTTGGTAGTAAATTCACATCGACCCATATGACCCGAGGAGAGCTGTAAACTGATATTTTAGTCAGCTGTATTAACATGGTAGCAGTGCAGCTAACTGTAATTATGAAGCAGTTCATAACCAGAACAACTTAATATTTAACATTACCCTGCGTCAGTAGACGAAATCATCAGTGAACCTTCGGTCATAACTATTAACTATGATAACCATTAGCAGCTAATGCTGCGCCAATATAAAAACAATAGTATTTAGTTTATTAATGACAGTGCATTAAATGTTTTTTCAAATCTGTTATTTTATCAAAATACCGCTTAAAGTGCTTGGTAATTAGCAATGGAAATGACAGTGATTCTATGCCGTGAATGTCACTGTTTGGAACTGTTCACCGTCTCCATGACTCAGAAGTTTGCCGAAAATTTCTCTGCCATTTTTTTTAGACTGGAGTGTCACTGTCGCTACCAAATCTGTACGGCCTTGTCGCTACCTGATCTGTACAGCCTTGCTGCTACCTGATCTGTACAGCCTTGCTGCTACCTGAACTGTACAACCTTGCTGCTACCTGATCTGTACAGCCTTGCTGCTACCTGATCTGTACAGCCTTGTCGCTACCTGAACTGTACAGCCTTGCTGCTACCTGATCTGTACAGCCTTGCTGCTACCTGATCTGTACAGCCTTGTCGCTACCTGATCTGTACAGCCTTGCTGCTACCTGATCTGTACAGCCTTGCTGCTACCTGAACTGTACAGCCTTGTCGCTACCTGAACTGTACAGCCTTGCTGCTATGTGATCTGTACAGCCGCGCCACTCTATTTCTTACACTCCTGTTTCTTTCTTTTCTGTTTCTACCGCTCTGTTACACGTAATGCAGTGTAAGCAGACTGTGTGACAGTATTAGTCTTCCGTGTGAAACACGGCGATCACTGAGCAGTACATAGTCGTGCGGATTAAACCAAGCATCGACGCAAAGAATCGAGGATATTTTTGTAATCGAGGTATTCGAGTTACTCGATGAATCGTTGCAGCCCTACAAGAATCATTTGAATATTTCTGTAATGATGTGCGATTTAGGCTATGAAGACAAACAATGAGAATAGCATGTTAGCATGTTGGCGCCGTAACCTCCAGTCCTGGGTGGTGGTATCCCAGCCCTGCCCCATGCGTGTGGAAATCGCATGTTCCTCTGGTCCCTATATTGCCCTCCATGTGTGATGGCATGTTCCCAGGAGTTCCCCTGTTCTGTTGTCTGTGCTTCCTAAAGGCCAATTCATATTTCACCTTTCCGCATGCGCTTCCGTTTGCGGATGAGGGGACGTGACGTAAATTTCACCCTCGGGTTGGATGCGGATGACTGTGGTCGGTGCACGTGTGGCCCTGATTTATATGTCTAGCAGAAACCTTATGCATCCGTGAGCACCAACCATGCGTATGCAAGATAATTGATTAGGTATTTCCAGTAGGTGGCAGCGTGAACCTTCACATATCAGTGGTCAACAACCAAATAGCAGAGGAAGGATAGTTGTTAGTTGTTGTAGTAGTTATGGTGAGCAGCTGTGTGAGGGGAGTCTGAGGTACCCTAAATTTCTCATTTTTCATTCTGAGCAGACATTATACTGAGGTATACGGTATTTTAAAAAGCTGCACTATTCCAGCATCTTGGCCATAAAATTCACCAAGCAGGTGGGGTTGGGGCTGATTTTATTATAAGGACTTTAAAATACTGTGGTATGCCTTATTACCATAATACTGCCCAAGCTTTGACTAGTGACTTCATACAAGTTTAGTCATTTCACTACAATGCATGTATTTGTATTTGCTGCAATACATCTGCCCTCTGCTGGTCTGGTGGGATATCACCGCCGTTTGCGGCACCAACCATGACCATTCGTACCCGCAGCCAGATGTAGTATGAACACAAGCTGCCGTGCACACCAGTGTCTGCAGCCTGAAGCCCACTCGGGAAAAGTATGAACTAGGCTTAAGATTCACTCCACGCTCACCAAGTCCGTAATAGTTTCTTTGGAGCACTGTTCACCAAAGCAGTTTTGATCCAAAGCAAAATGCAGCAAATTTGTCCAGCCATAGACATGCTGGTGTGATAAATGTAAGGTCCAGAGCGGCAGACAGGGAAATACGTGAGTGTGGTTCAGACGGCAGCCATGCGTGAGGGCATCGATCAGTCCTTCTTTGCTTATACAGCCTGCCATTAAATGCCACAGACTCTCTTACGAGGACATGACAGTCCTGAGCTTCTAACGGTAAGCAAGCTCTTCGCCACTTAGCTGGATCAATGGTGTTTATTCCAGAGTAAAAAAAAAAATCAATAGCGAGTGTGAAGTCATGGATAGAGACACAGCCAGCGACATCTGTTGCGTCAGCTGCTCCTTTGACACCGGCGTAGAGGCCTGTTTCTGATTGGTCCATCCAGTAAACATGTCTGTCAGTATTTATGTGTGTGGCATGTGATCATAGCTTCCCAAAGTTCCCAAATAGTGCCAGAGGATGGGTGTTGAGGGAGACCTGAGTAGACGTGGGGACTGCACTATCTACAGTATAAGGTGATCTTGGGAAATTATCGATATTCAGAATTAAGAGGGCACACTATTGAATGTACTCTCCACACGACGACGGCACGGCCCTGTGCGTTCTAGAGTAAGGTAAAAAGACGGGCACGTATTTTTGTTACTTGATAATCCTCCCATTGTTATTTGTTTTCCCCCAAATGCAGAAGTCAAAGAGGAAGAGAAATCAAAGGAGAGCAGCTCTGAAAAGGCCGACACAAAAAGGTATGGAATAGAATACGACACGGCAAAGTCTGACAGCGACTAAAGTAGGTCACCCATGTTTTCTTCCCGGTCCCCAATTCTCTGAACGTGTAACTGCCAGTGCAGAACTTGGAGGCCGAGGACACTGGGGTGAAGTATTGAAAAGTATCAACATTCTCCATCAAGTCCTGACAGCATCAGCTCACTTTGTAGACAGTTAAAACCAAGAAGTACACAGAGATGCTAAGTTATTTGAGCAAAAGTAATGGAGTGGGGTAAGAAATATACAAAGAAGGAGATTTGGAGATGGTTGGCAGTGTACTTGTCCTGTGGGATGACCTGTCTGGTAAACTGTCACATCAGATTGGTTGAGGTTTGTACTCAGTGCCGAGGTGTGTTGACATGAACATCAGATTGAGAACCAAACTGCAGCCAAGTGTTGGTGTAATGGGAAGCTTTGGAAAGCATAGGAAGGTATTACCTGTTGACCTTTAAATAAAGTAAAATAAGTAAAACTTTAATGTTTAAATAAGTAACATGTCAATTCATTTTATTTTTATATGCACTGTGGCCAGACAGACTGGCTGGGAGAGTGTGCAGGTTACCTGAAAGCAGTGTGGCTCCTGCTTTAAATGAACTGTGATAGAAGGAGGGCTATGAATGTGACGGCGCCCAGGGTCTGGGGATGCTGCACTTCACTGGTGGAGTTTTTTTGGTGAAACGCGACAGTCATCCCACTTCTGAATTATTTCTAAATTTTTTATCACTTTAGGTAGTGGAAACCAGCAGCTAGCCCAAAAGTCAGGGACAGGTGTTTCCAAATAGGCTGAAGGAGGTTTATTGGGGCATATTGTTAGAAGTATAAAGGGGTAACACAAACTGTCAGGACTGTGGCGTTCTCTAGGCCCTTAATGGATAACCATTGAGTGCAATGTTTTTTTTCCTCTGTGTATGTATATTTTTTCGTTCTGTATGAAAACTGACCTAAGCCAGTCAATAATACTAATTTGTTAAATTACAGTCAGAAAAAAATTTAATGTTGGCGTGACCTGTGCCTTGTGCCCCTCTGTCAGTGTTAAGGCTGAGCCGACGAGCAGTGCCTGACCGACGTGATCAGGACAACGTTCCCAGATGCTGGATGCCACGTCATGCTACTGCTGTATTTATTTGCTGTGCTGTCATAGATCTAACATGTTACCCATCACCCATTGCAGCTAAATTACCCATGAATGTTTTATACTGGTGAATTTACTGAAGGATATTAGCGTTTCCTTCTTATTACTCAATTTATTGTAATTTTTGAAAACATTTTCTATCCATTTGTATTTGAATGTTTTTTTTTTAGAAAATGTTTTTTTAGAATGAAATGTTGACTTTGATATTCTGAATATGCATATTAAACGTTTTATACTGAAATATTTATTTCTTCCATATTATTGATAATGACCAAAAGCATGTTTTTTTTTTGCATGTAAAATGTATTATTTGTATCGCCCACAAGATGGCGCTGCATGATGTTAAACGATTTTTAATGATGCCTGCGGTCGAAACTTGTTGGAATTTCAGTTGTTAGGTAACGAAGTTGCGTGATATTTGGAATGGACACTGCGCAACTGAATTAAATTGTAAGTTGACGGAATCGAGAGCATTTCCCTCGATTTTCCCAGTTATACTTGTCAACCTACTTGTCAACTGTTACACTGTCTAGATTGTACATCAACAGCAGAATTAATTTCTCCATTACACCACCTCAGGATTGTGTAGCGGTCTTAGTGTCTTTGTTTGAACAATTGTGAAAAGGTTTTGGAGTTTCCCAAGGCTTTACCAAGCGCTTGAGAAAGTATCAAGTCGCTCATCCAAATTGTTTCAGCTGGTTACCTATCTTTATGTAGATTTTGCAGGAACTTACTGGCTGGTGGTCTGTTCTGTCAAAGGTGTTGGAGTGATTGCAAGAACTTCGCTGTGGGCCCTTGGCCTGTAGGCCATGTGACTAGTGTCGCTGCCCCAAAGCCATGCGGGACCTCAGCACCAGGCCTCACCATGGCCACCTTCTGGCAGAAGCACCACAGTATCAATCAAACTTGCCTCGAGAGAAACACATGTCTTTCTGCCACTTCAGGCCTGTTCCACACTTCCCCATCCCAAGAGACATCCAGCCATTTCTTTCTGCACTCTCTAATTGTCTTTTGTTAATGATTTCCTTTAATGAGGCAACATTAACGGAGAAAATGGCATTGCTGTCCCAAGAGTTGTTTCAGCGTGCAATTAGGATGCTTCCCCAAAAGAGAGATGTCTCTAAAAATGCAAGGTATTGTGAACATAATTTGACAGACCCACATGAAGCTAAACATTCTTATTTTTTCTAAGTTACTGATCATAGCTGAAGAAGGGTGACTAATTTTTGAATGTCAAAGGGAAGTACAGATGACCCCCCAAGCAGTAACTGTTTACAGTATTTCTGGATTAATATTAGTATTAGTATTTCCTGAATAATAGCAGACCAATTGATTTTTTTTTGCCCTCGTCGTTGCTGTCTATGTGTTGGCAACATTGCTGTCCGAAAGAGAATGGATTTGTAACCCGAAGCCTGCCAGGTACCTAGTACTTAACCCGAAGCCATCAATCAAGCCAGCTAAATGGCTATTTGTGTACGTAGCTAATCCGTTCTACGGACTCTTATATTGTAGTGCAATATCGCGTTGTGCCACACGAGGACGCATAACCCTCAGATTTATCTCCCAAGAGGAGTGCTTTTTTGTAAGATACGTGCAGAAATCTGGCTGTATGACAAACGTGGGCGTTTGTTGTGCTGAGCTCACTTTTGAAAACGTGAAACGGTGCGTTTAATTAAAAAAAAATAAAGGGGTGTGCGTTTCGTTTAATTTACTGACCTGAAATCAACGGTTACTTACAACACTGACGCATATACATCGGAAAATGATGGCGACCCTGCAAATTCACTCGGGAGCCTTTTGCAGCGGCTGAGAGCCGACGGGCTGCGCGCGCGGCGTCCGCGAGTGGCTGGCGCGCGCCCTACGGACACGTAACGCGCGTGTAACCGGCGGCCCCGCTGATGCGCGAGCGGCGAGTCACTGTATGCAAATTGTCCGTACGCTTGTATCATATTTACGGAAAAAAAAACTAATATTCCCTCAATTTTACCTCCTTCAAAACAGATCCTAAAGTACCCCCCCGCTCCGAATCCGAAGACATTCAGTGAGTATATGACAATATGTACAATTTTATTATGACATGCTTGTGAGGAAATTGACAATGGCTAAGAAGAGAATCGCCGCCAAATGGATTGGATACGGGATGTTTTAAATTTGATTTCTGTTTTGAGTGGAACTTAATGAATCTTAAAGCGATGTGTCTTGGGAATATATCGCCCAAAATCTGCGCCATGTGTTACAGGTTAAATACGTATGTTTTCGTGCGTAATTGTGTATGTCACGAAACATGCTTCCATGTCCTTGCCCTGACGAATACTTAAGTTAATTTAGCTGCTTTCCGCAATTCTTTATAACACTACGGGTAATCTACGTAACAGCCGAAGCTGGGTGGAAGTGTGCGGTTACAGTCTGGCGCCAGTTCGATCGTGGGAATGCGTGCTCGGCCCTGATTGGTTGGCGCCGAGTCGGGGCGGCGCGCGGGATGGGCGGCACCGTTTCCCTCGTTTTCGCCTTTTGGCTCGGTATTAACTGCTGACCCCGGACCACCACGGATAGCTGGAAACAACGTTCTCCTGTTTCTAGGCTTGATTAGGGAAGAATGCATGTATAAAAAATGCATGAAATACAACCTTTTACGCGATAATGCAAATCAGCCTGAGACAGGCGGATGTGTCATGATTTGTTAGCTTGTGTGGGTTAAGAAACTCACATGTGTTGGTATAGTAGAGGCCATGTGCAAATGCGAATTGTGACCCAGAACAGCAGACTGCAGATCATGTTCGGTAGCCCATTAGGAGCCACTTGATTGTACCATAGTTCACTGGCCGTCTGATAGTTTACACACATTTTCCCCACAAAAACCCTCCACAGCAAAGCCAACGAGACTTCATTTGAGCATTGCATGTGACAATTTCAGCCACAGTGGTGGGAACCAAGGTCATTAAAATGTGTAGATTTAAACAGGGTTCTTCCTCTTTGATTTACATAATGGCTTTACAGTATATTAAAATCAAATTGTGAATTATCTACAAAGCATAATTGATTATATGGGTGCGGGCATATGGCCTGACAGCTGCTTTGAACAAGAGCCAAGCCTCTACCCACCCCCCCCAAAACTGATCTCTAATAATCATACAAGCCAAGCTAGAAAAACTTACCAAAAGTATCAAACTTCCTGCTTACAGTTAAAATCACCAGAGACAATCGCACCACTCCCAGAACAAAAAGGGACAGAGCTGAAATTTTATTCACATTTATTTTTGCTTTTAGTGTGCTCACAAAATTAGAACACCTTAAGCAGGAGTTTAATAGCAATTTTTGTAAGCAAAGTTACATTCCATCTCTAAGTCAAATTGGTCAAAGCTTGTCCAGTATTTACAAAAGAAAGACATGATGCTACACAAACATTGCATCTGATAGAGATTCCTTAAATTTGTCAAAGACCACTGGAAAAAAAAAGTTGTTGTAATCAAAACATACCACAGTATATAAACAGTAACCATTCCACTTATCACAGCTTGGTTGAGTTCAAAATTGCTTAAAAGGTTCTTCCAGGATGACTTTGTCTTTTGTTATCTTACAAAAATGAGCAGGGTGGAAAAAAAGAGCTGCGAACTTCATGTGCTTCTTGAGATCAAGATTTCATTTGTACAATAATCACAGTTAAAAACACCCCGCCTATACATACTTACACTTTATTAAGGTCATAAAACCAGCAATAAACAATAAAGCCTATACAACGTGTATTTCTACTGATTCACTGACTGGTACAGCTAATGAGAAGTGAAAAAGCTATGGTCTTTAAAATGATTTCTAAACCTAGTTCTGGGAATTGTATCTTGCCTTTTCCGATTAAAAGAAAAAAAAAAGACTTAGTGTTGTACACTGCATGGTACACAGGCTCCTGTAATTTAATTAAGACTACCCCTTACACCAACCTGTAGCATGTCCCACAGACACAAAAGGTGCCTCATTCAACCCACCCCCCTCATTTACATATTGACTGACCACCCACCTTCTTCATACCATGGGCATGTCCATAAATTGAGAAGTTTACAATTTGCAGGAAAAAAAATGGAGGGGGGAAACATTTAATACTGATGCAAAAAAACTGTGGCAGAGTGTGGATGCAATTTTCCCCATGTTACTTAAGCCACCCACCTCTCTGCCCCATGGAATGGTAGTAAGTATGGAGCAAGATGGGTTTTGTGAAGTGTGTGTGGGGGGAGGGGGGTGTGGGGGAAACAAAAGAAAAGCTTTAAAATATCCCTGGATGTAGACAAGTTCTCCAAAGCCAGGACCTGGCACCACTCCGACATACAAACAGGGAAAGTGTCCTTGATTATCTTTTTCCACCTTTTTAAATGTTGTTTTCCTCATTTCCTCAATCTGGCGCTTGGCTCCTGCACCCTTACTCCGCAGCGGGAGCCTCTGGACTGGACACGGCCTCCTGGGTGGCCGGGGCAGGCTCCTCCGCCTTGGGTGCCTCTGGCTCAGCTGGCTTGGTCTCCGGCTCGGCCGCGGTCTCTTCTGCGGGCTTCTCCTTCGGCTCCTCGGCGGTGGCCTCTGCCTTGGGCTCCTCTGCAGGGGCCGCCACCTCCTCAGATTTGGCCTCCTGTGAGGCCGCAGCCTCCTTCGTCTCCTCGCCAGTGGCAGGTGTTGCGGCCTCCTCTGCCGCGGGCTTGGCCTCCTCTGTGGCATTGGCCTCTGGCTCCTCCTTCTTTGCCTCCTCGGTGGCCGTGGCGGCAGCCTCGCCCTCACCCTCTGCCCCTTCTGTGGTCTCCTTCTTGGTCTTCTTGAAGGAGAATCCACTCAGCTTGAAGGATTTTTTGAAAGAGAATCGCTTCTTCTTCTTCTTGGGGGTTTCGCCACTGGTGGAAGGCGTGGCACCTTCCTCCGTCTTGGCGGCCCCCTCGCCTTCGGCAGCTGGGGCAACAGCCTCTGTGTTCTCCTTGTCCCCCTCCTCTTTGGCTGGCTCGGCCGTTGCCGGCTCTGCCTCCTCCTTCGGGCTCTCCTCGGCCGTGGCACTACCGTTGGCCTGCACCTCTTCCTTGCCTGCCTCTGCCGCAGCAGAAGAATCTCCGTTGACTTTCACGTGCCCATTCTCCTGCAGAAAAAGAAGCGTTTAATGTGTCTGCAAAACCCATCTTTAAACGCCAGGCTCTACAGTACCACTTAGCACCAGTAGGGGCAGCAGACACCGCACACTGGCGGTTCAATTCAGTTCTCATCCCAAACCACTTTAGATCCTCAGATATCCCTTCAGATTGTTAATAATGTTTAAATCGGGGATAGTTTGATTCATAATTAATGCAACGACTGACGGTCGTTCATCCTATTCCTTAAAGAGGATTCCACAATCTGGAATCCCCATCTGCAGAGCCACAGATGGGTGCCCGCGCCTCCTCTAGGGGGCGACCTAGATCTGCCACCAGAGCAGCGCCAAAACAGAGCAGATGCTCATTAAAACGGCAGATGCTAATTAATACCCCAGATCACGCAGCCTTCACCAATAAAGGCTCTTCTTCAAAATTAAGGAGAAACTAAGAACTATCCATATGATCTTTTATTAAGCAGTCGCTTAAAATTGACACCTGAATAATATTAAAAACCACATTAGGAGCAGAACCCCCCCCCCACACACACACTCTGGTTATAGTAAGCATCCCTAGCCGTGCATCCGTAACAAAAGGCGTGGTAAACCAGACCATGGCAAGCCATTGTTACCGTGGCGCCGAACCCCCAAGCCCCGCTCGCCTATGCGCTCCAGCGCGATTTCCACATTCCGCCCCCCTCAATGCAAAAGTGAACGATGTTAAATTCATCAGCCGGCCAACTTGTTCCTTTTAGCAGTATTTTTGACAATGGGGGGGTGATTCAACAGCGGGACCCCGACCGCGCCATCAAGCGACGCGGCAGCGGGGAAACAAACGCCCAACGCGCCGACCCGGCTCATAAAATGCCTTTTCTTTTAAATACTCAGAGCCGCCAAACGCCAGTCAGCTGTCGCGTCCGTTCCAAACTCCCCCCAAAACAGCGACCAGAAATTCGCACAAAAACCCGAGAACATCCTCCAACTGAATCGCAGCATCAGCCGCCGAAACGGAGTAAAATGAAAGCCCACGGGGTTTATTGTAGGGAAAGCGCGGGTCCGAGCCGATACGCGCCTAACCGGCTGGCTAAGCCTCGCCACGGCGGCGCGCCGAGGGCGCACCATCACGCAGAACCCGCAAAACCTTACAAATCTCCAAACTCGCGTCAATCCCGTACGATCAAACAGCGCTTACCTGTCCGTTTGTCTTGGAGGGTGAAGCAGCCGCTTCCCCGGGCTTCTCAGCCGCGGTCTCGCCCTTCGCAGCGGTCTTGGAGAATTGCGCTCCCATGCTTTCCGTCCAACAAAGAAACTCAACTGATCCAAAAACGCGAACAAAGACCACGAGCCTCTTCCCTATGAGCGAGGTCTGTACAGGTGCCCCCCTCTGCAAAGTTTATTCTATGGGTAATCAATGTCCAGTCGCGGTGATCAAAACGGGAAATTCGCAAAAAAAGCTGCCAAGTTAAGAGAAGTAATAAAAATCCCAGATTTGTGGCTGTGTCGCTGTAGACAGGATGGAAAATGGAGAAATTTCCCTTGTTGCTAATAAGATGCGGAGTCCAACGCCCAAGTGCACAGATGAATGGGCATTCCGGGCGGTGACGCAATTCCCACCCCGCGCCAGCCAATCAGAAGCGGGCCTCGGAAAGAGGGCGAGGTTTCGATTGCTAACGAACAATGGAGCGAAGCAGATTGTTACAAATCCGAAAAAAAAGACAACTCCCGGCAACATTTTCCCAATTAAATGTAGTACTTAAATGCAAAAGTATTTATTAGGCATACTCAAATATGTCATCATTAGAAATGTGTCTGCTGAAATTAACACTGAAATTAGTTTTTCGGATTTATAATATGTTTCATTTTTCGTCGAGAAAAACCGACTCCATTGTTTTAATTGCTTAATGATCGTATGGTTTGTCTTAATACAACGAAGTTGAATGAGATTTTTAGTCTGATTAATTGTAATATGGAACAGTAAATGGTCATTTTGAATAACTCATTCACGTATGAGTCCATGTGGTGTTTAATTCTGCGTTTGCATTAAAAGAAAACGGGGGCTCCTTTCCTCGATAATTCCTCGGTAGTACGTTACTCGTTTTGCGGAAAGGGCTGCAAAGACGCCTCTGAATTTTGAACTGGTCATTGTTAATTTTGAGATACACCCAAATTTTGTAATTTACCAGGGAATAAAATTATGAATTAATATCCATTGATAGTTCATTGATATAGTTTCTCTTTTATTAGGATAAAGCAACGTAATTCAGCTTTTGTCATATATAGCAATGGGAATGGGGCTTCGGAGCAAATGGCACCATACCCACACACTGTATCCCACCATCTTGTGGAAGTTAATACATTCCAATAACACAATTCATGCGTAGGCTGCAACATCCATATGTTTAAGGGACGGGGGAAACGCGTAACTGGTGATTAGAAACAGCGTCAAGTTTGTAGTTTTAATAAACAACAGGTCCTGTTTATATGAAGCCCAGAGTAATTTATTTATAGTCAGATGTATATTTATGTTGCAAAAGAAGCGCCGTTTTTATGCAACTCGTACGTGTAGGTAGTAAAGGCACTGAAGGAATAATATTTAAGTGCCACGCTATTTCTTCCAAAGAAAATGGCAGAGGGTGCAACGACGGGTACTAATAAAAAGCATATAAAACGGAATAACCGTATAATAAACGTTTCATTGGAAAGGCGCGACGGATCTATATGTACGCGCGTCTTCGAATACGTTTATGGCGTTTTATGCTCTGGACTACTTTCATAATTTACATATTTTTGGTTGTATGGGTTGCCGAGGTGTATAGGATGCCCCTTGGTTCTAAGGCAGAAGAGAGATCGCGTTTCCTCCGCCGTGTAGCTGGGGAATCGTGTCGTTTCCATGGTGATTGCATTTGGCTGAGGCGAAGCCAGATGTGACATGCGGGGAGCGGCGGCCGGGCGCTGCAGCAGCCGCGGCGGTGACAAAGGGACGGGGATGGGCTCGGGGACGGGACAGGGATGGGCACGGGGACGGGGCAGAGAGAGGGCCGGCCTCTCTGTCCGTGTGTCCGGGGGGCGCATGCGACGCCGGAGAAGAGAGTTTGGGGGGGGCGGGGGGGTGTATGTAAGGAGCCGGTGACATTAAGGAAGATGGACAGGGTTCATGCAGAAAGTTAAAAATCATGACCAGCAAAAGACGCGTCGCACTAGATAAAAAGAAATGAATGACTATAAAGTAGATATTCGATTTTTATGACAATAATGTCAAATATTTTTATTACTAGTATATCGGATTTGCAGTTCTGGGAAACTTGAAGGATCCCAAACATTAAGCAAGCATCACTGACTTGTTGGCTTTATTTGCATGCACCTGGTTGGCTTTATTTACATACAGTTCTGGTGGAATTCAGGTAAAACACTTTTGTGAAAAGAAATATACAACCTTGAGGCTTTGGATTAGAAATGGAAAAGTGGCAGATAAAGTTATTTATATCTCAGCAAATTTGCTGCTGCTATTTATGCTTATTAACGTGCTGCTATTGGTTTTAATTACATAAGAAATGATAAATCTGTTACTGGAATATACCTTGAGGTGTTATGATCCACCAAGTTTGCCTCCCTCTCTATCATTTACAAAATCAGTCAAGCACAATTATTGACAAGATGTTAAGTGCATGGGCGTATTTTACTATGATGATCAAGTACTGAAGTTGGTATCCCAATGAAGCCATGTACAGCCAGTTTGACTAACGCTGGAAAGAAGGATTTATGTTTTTCGAGTTGAAATTTGATCGGCGTTATCTCTGAAATGCTCCTTTTTGTAATTGTATTCATGTGATATGTGCTTGCTATTTAAAAGACCTCTAGCACAGTGAAACCTGCTTACTTGACCGTCTCCATAGTCAACTTCCCTCTGGTCACAGGGTGCAGTTCTGCAAAAGTGCTCTGCTAAAGAGTATGAATACGTTACGGGGAAGTCTGATGACAATTCTGTGGCCTATACACGTAATCATGGCCATTGTTACGTTTTGATTCAGATTTGTGGTGAGATTATATTGAATAGTGCTTTTGGTTCTCTGAAATTCTTCCTTGGAAAATCATACTTTACCTATTTTATATTTGAGAAGTATATTTTCACATTTTCAAAAACTTATGTAATTAATGTTAAACATATTCAGTATACTTATTTTGATTTGATGCCAGGGAAATAAGTGCACATATACAGAAGAATTTTGGGACAGATTCAGTTCTGATTGAATATTCATTAGCAGTAATTAAAATGATACAACAGTGCTCAAAGTATAGTCATATTAAACCATCAATATTAATGTATGCATGTATGTTGAAATATTGTTCATAATGACTTGGTATCAATCCTTAAGTACTATGTTTTGTCATGCAGGTGAAATATAACTATTGATCCATCATGGCTTTTATAAGAACAAAGGCAATTGACCACTAATAAAATACAGCCAATCGTTAGCGTTTGTTTTTTTCAGGGAGGTCTTCGATTGGTCAGAGCACATCACGATTTCCATTTGATGCACAGAAGCCAGTGACATCATCAGCGGGGTGAGGTGTGCGTGTAAACATTACTGACGCTGTGGGGTATCAGTCAGCGGCCACCGTGAAGTACTCACACTCCCACTCCTCAGATGGCAAGCAACCTCTCGGGTCTTTTGTTTGACACGAGGCCCTGAGTGTGACTTGATCATGTGACTTTTGTTGGAGAAATAGGCCATATGAGCCTGTATGCATTTGCATTGCAAATCCACCATGAGCTAGACAAAGTAAATGAATAAGTAGAAAACTATAGGATGACATTTGGCCCGGTACATACTTTTTGCATTCTTGATAGTATTCCAGATAAGAACAGTGAAATATTGTAACAGTAATTTAAGGAGTAGGATTCAAAACGGCTAAATACATGCCTTTGTCCATATTTAAAAAGATACTTGCAGTATGGAAACTATGTCACCAAACTGAGGCTGTAAATGTAAAACAATGTTGACTGATTGAGTCGCATGCAGAGCTTACACCTGTTCCTGCTGAACCTAAATGCTGAGAAACGATGGATGCTGTGCTCTGTCCGGCTGGTTCGCATGCCCGCAGCCGACACATCGCTTGAGCTCAGCAGAAGTTGTGAAGACAGTGTGGAAAGCGGTGACTTGAGAGAGATTCCATTAGATTTGTTCCTTTCTGAGACAAGAGGCCCAAATACAGGAAAGTCCAAGATCAGGAACAGCATGCAAATCTCCTACACTACTTGTGGCACGTGTTCTCAGGTTCATTGGCTACACTTTAAACTGGGCTGTGTGACTGTCCTTGTAGTGGAATAGGCTACTATCCATGTTCTAGTGTAAAACTTCCTTGCAACAGAGAAATCTGTCCATCCCCAATTTGCATGAAATCAAATTTTGTTGGTGGACTTTAAGCCTGGGAGAAATGTGCTGTAGATCACTGACTGTGGTCTAAAAAACAGCGTAGGGATTATGCTGAGCAAACGGCCCCAGGACACTATCAACAGCAATATGCAAAGAGCTGGCTGAATGAATGGTCATTATAAGACTGCTTGACCCAAAAGGCACTTTTATGACAACACCAGTACCAAAACAAAACCCAGCAACGCACCGTTGTAGCCCTTGATGAAAATTACCATGTGCCTGACTGTGAAGTTGATTCAGTCTCATTTAAAGTGATTACTCTCAGAGATTATTCAGCATGACTTGTGATTTATTCAGAAAGTCGGGTTGTTAGCCCTTAATTTACAAAGCAAATCATTTTATGAATATTTATAGATAGTCAGCTTATCCAGAATAGTCCTGTCAGTTGCTGTCTTATTTTGACTGTTGTGAAAAGACGTTTAGCGTTTAGTTTCTGTTAAGTTTTAGTGATCGAGAGACCTTCTGGGCTTTGTATAATTACTGCTGTTATGAACCCGCCCATGTTCAGAATTCGCCTCAGGATTTGGATCCATTAGATAATGGAGATGGTGGAGGACGAAAAGTTATTCTGAACAATGTGCAACCTAACTACCCACACTGTCACGATAAGAGACACTTGAGACTGTTTGAATTGTTACTAAGGCATTTTTAATTCCAGTGAAATGTAGTGGTATATTGCATTTGCCTATTCATCAGATGCTTTTATGTAAAGTGACGTACAATTCAGAATGGTGGGTCACCCAGTTCCCTGGAGTAATTTGGGTTAAGGGCTTCACTCAAGGGCCCAACGATGAAATCACTCTGACGACCACAGGATTTGAAATGGCAACTTTCTGATCATGGGTACAGTGTCCTCACCCACACAGCCACACACCGCCCTTAACTGCTATTTCCTCAAGGTATTTTTTTCAACAAGCCTCCCTCTGTTCTCAAACAACCCAACAGGAATACTGTGACAGCGACGGACCACTAAGTAACCGTCTTTCCATTATGCTGTTGCGCTATGCCAAATTATGTACATGGATAAATTGAGTCAGCCAGGAATCATATAGCTGTGGGAGTATAGCAGGTAGAAATGGAGCTAGGCAGCTGGAATGTGGCCGTCAGATTTAAGCGACATAGCACGGTCTTTGCTAGTGAGCAGCGTGGCGGCCATTCGATACCTGAGTTTCATATCCTCGTGTGTCAGATATTTTGGTGTAGCTCGTGAGTTCACCCTTTGGCTTTCCAAACAATCCGTTTGTAACTGAACCAACCAGTCTGAGACAGCAGTGTGCTGTGTGTTAAAACAGTGCTGCACTGAGGTGAAAAGGGATTACTATATATTTTCAATACCCCTCTCACTGTGAGTTACACATAAGTATGAATTCTGCCGACTCACTTTCACTCTGTCACTTCTCGCTTATATTCATGAGGTAGGGTCAAAGGTCGTGGGGATATTTTCACTTTTTTTTGCTTTTTTTGCTTTATCCAGTGCCGGAATGCGTTGCTTGGATTACAGTTGCCCCGCTGCATGCGGGATCAGAGAAAAACATAGTAGCTATGGAGGGATTTGAAAGGCTTTAGGAGAAGCAGCAGGGAGCTGAGCACTGAGGATGAATGGCGCAGGACCCTCTTCAAATCTCATGGCCCTCCCCACTCCAAGCTGGCATGGGAACCCACTGTGGCCATTGTCTGTGGCTTCTCCTGCGCGAGGCCAACCTGTGCTGCCTAAGTGCGCTGTTTTCGCAGCGAGCTGTAGGGAAGTGAATAGCGAACAGCACAAACAATGGGGAAATCGGATATTCCTCTATACAAGCCCTCCTGTTTCTATTTTTTTTTTGTCCGTGTGTGATTGAGAGGAGCCTCTTCCCTTTTCTGCCGTAATCTCTGCTCTGCCGTCCACTCTGCGGATCAGCCTCCCCTGCTTTGTCTCCTCCCCTGCACTCCACCCCTCTGGCTCTGGGGCACTGGGGAATATCTCCTTCTGCTGATTTTTTTTTCTTTTCTGAGTGGGGGATGGGGTTGGGGTGATGGGACAGTGGGAGGGGGGGATCTCAGCTAACACAGATGTGGGCTCAGCGCACACCCACAATCCAGCCTATTTCCGGCTTTGTCCCATGAAATAAGTGTGGCAGGGTCCCCCTGGCCCATTGTCACCATGGTCTTTGACTGAAAGCAGTGGGGGGGGGTGGTGTTCTGTGGCTCAGAGGTTTGTGTATCACATGCAGCCTTGGGGGTTGCAGGTGAGTCTGTCACTGCAGTGGGGGCTGGGGGTGAGCTCAGTGGTAAACAAGGGCCCTGTTTTATGACCTATCCACATGAGCACCGCCTCCTCCCATCCAAGCACCACCAGGCACCAGCATCTCGCCATGACACAGAATCCAGAACCATCCAAAAATGCTTTTTTATGGGCACAATGAATTTCAAGCCACTAGATTCCTGTCTGCCACAAGAAGGTGAGGTGAGGGAATCCTTCTGGTTCAAATCTGTGAATTGCAAATTTATTTTTGAAATATGCAAGGTGTGCATGAATCCAGCCGGGTGGTGTGACCGTCAGCCACAGGAAGGAATGCTCGGGCAGTAGGGTCCCAAGGTGCGAAAAACAAAACTGAAATCCTACTCTTAAAGACACTATCTACCTGGGCTGGATGCCCATCGCTTCATGAGTCTGGCTCATTGACGTCGCAGCTGGAACTGGCTGCTATGTACACGTGCACGTATGTTTATGCACATGCTTGGGTGTGCCTGTTAAAGCTGGAAGTAATCTGGCCTGGATTCCAGAACTTGTGCATGGAGGTGCGGCTCCTTATGGGTGAAATCGATGCTCCTAACATTCGCCAGATGCTGTCAAACGTAGAAACGCATACTGCACCTTTAAGAAGATGTAACAAATCACAGATATAAAATACCATCTCAAATATTAAGTAAATAGTATTAAATTTTAAATGAAAATGGCCAATAATAAAAACAATTGGGACATTTAGAGATAGAAATTCACATTGTGTGCAAAAGCCTTAGGCAGTCAAATGAGAAGTAAGTGTATATTTACTCAGAAAGAAAACAATTGAACATCAGAATACGTGCATAATAACAATAACGCAATAAATACTAATGATAGTTTCTCCTATTATTCAAAAAGTTGTGCTACTGATGTTGGGTGACTAGATGAACACACTTAGGTTCCCTCTCCTCAGATGCACCTCAGCCATTTTATGTGTGCATTAAATTTCACTACCAGCTCAATTAATTAACTCAATTAGTTAAATAACTCAGTAAGGTATTGACTAGCCAAATATGGTATGTTAGTGGATGCTTCAAAAAATACATGGGTGGTTGCTGCAGATACTGGACTGACTTTAGGAGAGGTTTTGAAATGGCTAAGCTGGCAGGCTTTAATATAATATCAGGTATCGTAGTGTCATGGTTTTACACCAACACGAAGATCATTTAACATCATTTTCTTTCACTGCCTAAGACTTTTACAATGTATAATATATAGACAACGGGTAGAGTTAGAGTTACGGCTACATAAATAGGGAAGCATTTGGTCACCTACATTGACCTGTTGCTACAAAAAATACAGTACCATATAAAGCAAGCAAACATATAAACAGAGTGCTGTTTAATTAACAGAGGAGAGGTCAGGCACATTCGGGCTTTTTGGCATTGGTGCTGACCCAAAGCCACACTGTTTGCTAGTGGTCCGGGCCCCTCGGAAGAGGTACGGCTGACGGAAAGCGGGCCGCTCCGTGAGACAGAACATTTGTTTGTGCTCCGTGCAGACAGGAGTTTTGTCTGTGCAGATCGCTGCCTCAGCAGCGGGATGGCCACAGGCCGACAGGCGCGAGCGTTTCGCAGCATCACCGCTTTGGCCCCGGTTCCGGGTTCGCGCGGGAACAGCAACTTTAGGCGAGGCAGGAGGGCTCTGCAGCGCAATCGCCAGGCTCATCCAAAAAAAAGGAAAAATAATCACGATTTGCAGATCAGCACAGATGCCTGCAATCATGAATCGTTTCGTCATGCAGACGATCCTGCTTTCTGAAAATGCATTTTAATTGATATTTACTAATTCAGTTATTTGGTGTCAGTTCTTCTTGTATAGCTTACAGTGAAACGTGGCCCTGTGATATACTGTTTTCAGTGCAAGAGAGTGAAAGACAGGGGTAGCTTTAGTAAAGCATAATACAACGCCAAGGTGACACAATACGAGTCTAACTAAGCAGCTGGTTTAGGGAACATGGGCTGGAATTCCAGTACTGATGGCGGTGGCTAGCATAAAGCGACCGTAATAGATGCATAACGTGACTATTCTTGTGTATCTTTCACAGGAACATTGCCTGATACCAAAGGTCATGTTTCCAGAATTCAGTCAGCTTTTTGGAGGTGTCAGAACAAGATGTAGCTCAGCATCTGTGACCATATTCCCTACAGCCGTTGGAGGGGCTGGATCTACACAATGTGGATTTGGTTACGTGGGCGGCAGCCAGCATGGCTGTGCTCCGTGTGCACAGGCCCGTGTCCGGCCTCAGGCACTCTGGCCGCAACTCTGACACCCAGTCCCTGATTTGTCCACTCACACGCTCCCTCTCTCCCACCCTTATTGTAATGCCATGCCACCTGTTTATGTGAGTTCAGTGTTAGCCCTCGCTAACTCACCGTACAATTGAAGTTTGCATCAAAATGAAGGGCATCTCTGTCACCGCTCGACAGTCCTTTGACGCCGTGGTATGACTGGATGATTGTATACGGTGCTGCACATTCAGTTTCCAGTAAGGTTGTAACATCCTTGGCAGTCAGTGAGGAGACTGGCATTACTAAAAGGTGCCCAAATAGACTGGTAGCTGGGAGCTATCGTGCTGGATTAGAGATGCTGAAATACAGTTAGCAGCTGTGTGTTATTTCAGTTGGGCACTCATAAAAGGCTGGAAGATATGGTCCACATGAAGCAGGGGTCTCCTTATCAGTGCCAGCTGCCAGACTGGGATATTGAATATGGATAAGTGACAGGCTTTTATTTTGGGAACCCTTTTTAGCTCCTGACAGATTCCCTGCATCTGGGTTTATATCCCGTGCTCTTCACATCACTTCCCACATTGATACACCCCCCCACCCCCCCATCATTCACTCTCTCTGCTGAATACTGATAG
>JAODKM010000038.1:3263039-3281903 GCA_026780845.1 Petrocephalus sullivani
ACGTCATCTTTAGCTGTTGTACATTTTTCTTCATTTGGAGCCCTGAAATATGGCTGAGCTGACATGGCATAGTTCTTGTAGAACTACGATAAAATAGCACGACTGCATGGGATGCGTGTGTAGCCCGAGTTAGGTTACAGGTGGCTTGAGTACTGACATGACAGGAATGTGGAGAGGAAGAGACTCTCCAAGCACCTACTGGTCAGTTTAAGGAAATGATCTGATGTGATGCTGGTGATCAGGTCTCGACACTCACAAGAATGTCGTGCTGTTTCATCAATCAATCAAATCGTGCTGTACTGTTTCATCAGATCAATCAAATTCTTCTTAATCAAAAACACACTACAGATAGGAATCTTGTGGAATGGGCTTAGGCATCATCCAGAATCAGTGTAACCTGGCAAGGAAATGTGAGCGTTTCATTTTGTATAGCCATTGTTGAGGTTAAAGATAACCTTTAGAATATGGCATTGTCATGCAAACAGTTGTCTTGTAGCTACACATTAATGAGCTGAGGATGAAATGTCACCTTTTTTATTCAAGCTGTCTGCTTATATTGCTTTGTCAATATAGGATTCCACTGTGGGAATGAGGCCCATTTGTTGAATATCAGCAAATCCAGAAAATATTCGTCGCCCTAAAGAACCAAGTTATTAAATTCTTATCCTTAGATGATCCTTAAAGTTTTATATCACACCTGCATGATGTTCTCGGCGGCCATTGGCTCTATTCTACGTACACTCCTGGAGTTCAAGTCATTATAAGTCATGAACAGAAAGATGTCTTCATTCTCAAACTGCATGGCCAATGCTGTAAACTGGCATACACTGTTCTTGGTCAAGTGTCATATATTTTTTCTCACCAATTAATTATTGACATATAAAGTACCTATTAAATCATCCTTGATGGAAATGTTATGTACGGCTGGTAATTTATTGGTATGTCTTTCTTGAGGGCTACGCTGAGTGTGTTACATTAAGTTCAAGCTGAGGGATTTCATTTTAGTGTCTCCCAGCTGGTGACACGTTAATGGTGATGTCATTATTTTGATTTGCATCTTTCTGTTAACCAATACCAAGGCATGCAAATAAAAGCAAGCGTTCCTGCCCATGGGTGTATGTGAGCCATCAAACAAAATGAGTTTTCACATCGGGAAATGGGAGTGAATCTCCGCGTGTCGATGTGTCCATCTGATATTTTGACAGCCCTTCTCCACAGCTGAGGAGGTTGTCGGCTCGCTGGAAGGGTGCCACGTTGTAACATCTGATAGCATCAGAATTCTGATGTGAGTCACGTCACACAGGGACTGAAGAAAGGAACAGGGACTTCATTTGGGTATGGGAGGGGAGATGAGTTTAACAAAAACAGCGGGGGAAGAACGTAAACAAAACACCAGTGTTTCGGCATCAGCACAATCAAGAAAACAAAACAGGCATTGTGTTATGGCAAGGACTCAGATGGGATGTTGGATCAGGTATCTGGGTTTAAGAGGTTCTCTGGGGGTCAAAAGAAAAACAGGACTCAGTCTCAGTATGGATCATGAGGCGCAGGTGAGGTAACGGGATGGGCCCAACGCCTGACTTTGCCCTGCTCCAGGGCATCCACCCGTTAAAATATTTGCCACTTGTATGAATTGCAAAAGAAGGCTTTAAGGAAATAATTTTGACAGACACAAGCATTCAGACTTCTGCCTGGGTGTTATCTGATAGCTGTGCTCAAAGCAGGGAGGCACACTTAAAAACAGGGCTAAGCGAAAAGTTTACAGGCAAAATCCTCAGTTGTTTCCCAAGACTTGATGTACAGTTCAGAAATTCATCCTGTGCCTCCCAAGCCTAGGGGATTCTGAAGTCATTAGCTAGCCCTCTGTGGCCTCTTTGTCTTTTATATACCCATGCTGCCTGGAATGCGGGCACGTCTCTGAACAGCCATGCACGTACATACACATTGGGCCCTGCCGTTTCGGACGTCTATTGTTGGGCCTATTTGAAAGCTCCTTGAAGGGTCCCGAATCAAGGCTTCCCTGGCCCTCTACATCTGTGTCTGACAGCCAACTAATTGCTTTGGTTCAGTTTGTGGTAGAGAAGATTGACAAAGGCACAGACCTGCGTCACTTTGCATTCATGGAGGAATGGCTAGCCTAGAAGCAGATTTGAAATAGTATATTGTGGAAGACGGCGAATATAAATGGAAAGTCTGCTCGACAGACAGCTTCACTACAAATAGAATAGGTCCATTGTGTATCGATGGATGGAAATACTAAACTCTGTCCCATTCCGTTGCAACCGCATGCACGTACTAAGAGCCTTTGGTTCGGGCTGAAACAGGGTACATCGTGGATTTTTTTGCAGGGTTAGACTATTGCATTATGTATACTTTTTAAATAGAGCTCTCATTGACACTTTGAAGTCAAAGGGAATCATTGGGATTTGTATGTTCTTCTTTGATTAAAATGTTCGCCGGCATTAAGGCACCTGGCTATCTGCACAGATTTCACCATCCCAGACATATAAGAAGTTTTCTGCTGACACCTATAACTGACTAACCTGACTTTCCTTTCCCATTATGTCCAATATTCCGAACCTCTGTGGGCAAACTGATACAGAGATACACTGTGATGGGTGGCTTATTAAGAATCTGGGGAAGGTTTGGGGAATTTGATGTTTTTTCTGAGTTGAGCTGACCAGTACGATGCAAGGTCATGTGACTGGCTTCCAGAACTGACCTCATTACCCGCAAAACAATACCTCTCACAATGACAGTGCCAGATTTACTCACATTTGGCTACTGTTTTTAATATGGATTTTAATATAATACAATTAAGGCGAGGTGAAGCATAAATGAATAATGTGTAAATTTATTCCTAGTACCTCTGCTAGTGCATGCCGGCTCACGTTTCTGAGTGAAGCCAGCCTGTACATCAGAGGTGCAGATAAAATCAGAAATACTATTAGGTCTATGGCAGCAGAAGAATCAAAACAAGATTCTGTAACATTAGGGGGTTACGGACGCATGAACCCTACTGCCAGTCACTGCTGAAGCAAAATTAATAATAGGAATAAGAGAATGTTCCAGCAATTCAAATGTGGGCTTTATTCAACAGGTGCAGTAGTCTTCCAGGATTCCTGAGAAGTATGTTCATCTGAATGATTTGTAGTTCAAAAATACTAGTGCACTGCACTGCAAACACCCCACATTGTTTACAGGCCTGCTTTTTCATGAGTGCCAAGTGGACTTTGTTCTTCGACTGCCAAGCCCGAAACCTTGAGGTTATATTATGGTAGGGCACTAATGGCCACCCAATAGATATCAGAGTTTCTCGGACGACTCCCTGCACACAAACCCCACTGCCGTCTCACAGGACTTGTCACCAGGTGCCATGCCACTTCCTCTAAGCTCTTGGCCACCTTGGAAAATGCACTATATTACTGATCCCATTCCTGTCAGTCTGGGTACCTGCCCATCCCTCCTCGGCCCGTTGTTTACGTCAGGATGTGGACTTTACTTAGGGCCAGAAATTTTACACCGGTTTCAGATCTGTAGAAGATCACATGTATTTTCCTTCTCAGTTTTTTCCCCACACTAAATAGCAAACCTTGTTCAAAGCTGCTGTATTTAAACTGAGATATGGATCACTCTACCCCAGTGTGTCCCAATCCTGTCTTGCAGTGAGCTGGGAGGGAGCAAAAATGTGGACCGTCTGTGGGTCCCCCGCGGGCCAGATTTGAAAACACTGATCAACACTAATTTTCCTCATAGCTTATTAAATCTTATGTCATTTCATGCTGAACAGAAATCTAAAATAGTGATGGCTGTTCTCTCTTTCTCTCTGCCACGTGGGTTAAGTAACAGAAAGTTGGCTGAGTTATCAGTCTCATCAGTCCACAGTCTTTCCACGCAAGAATGTCTGTCCCATTGGAGGCGTTGGACATAAGGTCTAAAAGAGAACCACTTTAGAAACTCATGTTCAAACCCTTAGCCTTATTCTGACCTATTATGAAACAAAGAATAACTGCAGGTTACCAAGCAACTTAAGAGCACTGTTGGATATTATACATATTAAATTTCATTTTAATACCATTTTTTACAGAACAATGGGTTTCCATGGTGAAGATATTTTGGGAGGCTGAATCAGTTTCTATAAGGAGGCAGGGACTGCTTATGTAAATCCTTTCATCTTTACTCTGAAACGGGGAAAAAAGTCATCTCTAAATGTGACAGCTGGTTGCATTCATCTGGTGTAAGTGTGTCACAGCTCTCAATGGCTCATTTCCAGTCCATGTTCCCATGTTCGGCGTTCACGTTTCAATGTGCTCCATGCATGCCGAAGTGGGCGACTCCAAAGAAGGCTATGAGCGTCCAAACACAGGGAAAGCAGGCCGCCGTTTGGGCTGTTTCTGAAGTATGGGGCTGGGATCCTGAAGGCAGCTGTCTGCCATCTTTCATCAGGGGCGTGGTTGAGGTCCTTGAATATGGAAAATAGTACTTAATTGTACTCAAAGTCCCGAATATTAGGCCATCCGTCCCGAAAATTGCAGCTAATAGGCCTATGATAAAGTGCCTTTATTTGTGGTATTTGCTTACACACTTCCAGTGTTACAATGGGCGTTCACTTATCCCGACAAAGTCGGAAATTCCGAGGTGCGAGACATCACAACCGACCATTTCCCGTTCGAGCTACACAACTCGGAACAAACATGGCTGCCTCCACGAACACGCTGTTATTTTCCAGATCTGGGCACAAAAGTTAATGGAAAGACATTTATTACTTCACATAAAAGACCGCGTGAGATTACATTCATAACTAGTAATACATTTCATAAAATAAATATTTTGAAATATTTATAAAAATAGAGAAACAGGGAAACACTTATTACCTGTGTAAGCTGCCATGTTGAAATGACGTCACGGCGGAAACTCGGACAAAAAATTTCTGCCCGACTTCAAACTTGGAAAAGGGGCGTGTTTCCGACGGGAAGTGACGTTTTCCTGATGTTTTTGTCCGAGTTGCGACTTGGAAAGAGATTAATGAACGCAGGACCAGCCCAACTCCTCCCCCCCCCCCCCCGACTGAGCAAATCTTATTATCTGGGGAGCGGGAGGCATCCTGTATTTCTTCACATTGGATGGGAAAACCCGAGCGGGAAGGCCCAAGAAGGCATTTTGTCAGGGGACCCAGAATTTCCAGCTATGCCCCTGTCTTTTGTGACTATGTAATGTACGATGTAATGAAGTGGTGAGAAGCTACATTTTGTTTTGTAAAATCAAAACAAAATCAGGGTGGTAGTTTAGGGGGAGTGTATTATATTGTAAATTTTTGAATTTTTGAAACAAAGAAACTGCAGAACTGTAAATATTCATGGTGTGCAGTCCTCTAGGGAGAGCAGAAACCCACTGGGTTTCCAGGGAGCCGGATCAGAACTTCCCACAGGCGGTAACCTTTCTTCCATTTTCATGCTTGTTTAAATACAAAGTGTGATACAGATTCCGGTGGCCGGGAGCATGGAAACGTGCAGATACCTCACGGGGTGCTCCCCGCAGGGAAGTTCGGGTTGTGGTGTTTCTCACCCATTTCTTCAGTGATCCCCCCCCCCCCAAAAAAAAAAAACGAGAGACCAATGCAACCTGTTGTTCTGCGCAGTGCTCTATTCTCAATTGTGTCATTTTCTTAACTAAAATTCATCTGATGTCAGGTCATGGCTGGTGGAAATTCAGCGAGTTGCGTAGTGTAAATGAACAATCCTAACCCTGGAGGTGAATCCACAGTGGGGGAGGTTTTTCCGAAAGACTTTCTAAACTGCCTTTAAGTTGCAGTAGTTGCCCAGCCCACCCCACCTTCAGCACTTCCATTTCCATCACAATGGCTTTTCCAGCAAAGCTCTGGGACTCCTGTTTTACATTTCAGTATCACAGCTGCCCATTCCCTATCTGTGGGGCCTATCTTAAAAGGCCCTGGCTGACACCAGTCCATTCTGTCTGTTTCAGGGCTTCTTTTTGTGCATTTTTTTTGTGGCAGAGGAGTTAATTGTTTGGAATTCTCTTCAGTTTTAATGGTTTACTTTGGTTCAAAGAGTATGCAGATGTTACAGATTTGCAAACTATATGAAACTGGTCGACTGGCTCATTACTGGGCAGGGGATTCAAAGAAAGTTAAATAATTGCAGCCGTTAATTGTGACAGTGCTTTTATTTCATTAAGTATATGAGAAAACATATTGCGACATTTGAAGAATAAACAACTTGTGAACGCAGAGTTCTTGCAGGCTAACAAAAGGCCTTATGTTTTGAGTGAATCACCTGTTTAAACTGTAAAAAAAATACCTTAAGCTCCATAAAATTAGGCCTAATCGGCCGGCGATTAAACTAGCAGGCAGTGTCTCCATGTGCTTTTACGGTTGGTCAAAGCTGTTAGACACAGGTATTGCATTATGACCTCAACCTCTTGTACTCAAGGTCCAGGTTACTGAAGATATTTTCACAGGGTGGATTCACTAATGGATGGGATCTTATTTTCAACAGGATCGGGTTTCTGCCAATAAAGATGAAGTAATTGATGTTCTACATAAGAATCTGGCATAAAAGAGGAATTAAGGCAGGCATATCATTAAGATCTCCTCTGGAATGCTGCCAGCCTTCCCTGGCTCTGCAGGCCGGCCTTTTGAGAAGGGAGACCAGAGGAATTTCAGTAAATGTGCACAAAAAACACACACACACCAGATATTTTAGCCTTGAGCTCCACCTGTGAAGGAGCATCGCTGAGCTAAGTTTGGACCGTAAACTGAGATTTTAATGACCGCACATTCAGTGGATGAATGGGTGAATGTTGAATGGATGAATACTACCAGAAAATAGTGGAACCCCATTCTCAGGTGTTGCTGACGTGTTCTTGGGTTCACCAGTGTTGCCTCACATTCTCAACTAAAATGAGAAATTTAGAGCTATAAAGAAATATTTATCTTTTCAGGTTGCCATACAAATATAGGGATAACAGAAACGGAAACCATACAGGTTTCTCACATTCAAGGCAATGTAATTGCAATTGCCTGCATGGCAGTATTAGCAATTACATACTACTGTAGCAAGTGCCCTGATGATGACCTCGGTGGTGACCCTGTGGTTAGTTGCATGCACGGATGCTGTGAACATCTGCTTACCTAGAACATCTTCAGATGGCACGGTGAAAAATATTCGTGTGTATAGAAGGCAGAGGATTCTGGGAACTGTGACATTTCACTTACTTGGTAGGTCGATATATGCTAGAGCAAGGCCATAGTTATAATGTGTTTTGGGGGGGTGGGGGGGGGGCACAAACTCTGCAAGTATTCTGATGTGTGTGCTCATAATGTCCCCCCCCCCCCCCAATATATATTATAATTACGGCCTTGGTCCCCCCTAGTGCTGGCTCCATGGTTACAGCCTTGGCCTGGGGCTCCATTTCAGGCCTGAGAACATATATCTGTGACATTCGACAGTGTTTCTCAACCCAGTCCTCAGGGACCGCCACACAGTCCACATTTTTGCCCCCCCCCCCCAGCTCCCAGCACACCTGAACCAAACAATCAAGAATGATCCAAGCAATCAAGAACATCGAATACCTGGTACGGGTGTGTTAGGAGCTGAGAGCAAGCAAAAATGTGGATTGTCTAGGGTGTCCCCAAGAACTGGGTGGAGGAGCACTGCTCCCCCCACACAATGACTTAGTGAAGTGTGAACTGATTTTGCATGACTGATTATTTATTACTTCCATGTATCCGTCTTGCTGTATTTGTTATGTATTGAACATCCTATATGCACGATAATAATTTGGCACATCCTAATAGGATTTTTGGAAAAGCTGTGAGTAAGATCCATAGTCTGGGGAAATGTCGGTCATGTTGAATGATGATGCATTTCAAATATTTGCCGTCGGTTAGCGACCCCCATTCCAGCGCTGAGCATATGCACGACCGCCGGGCTTCGTCTCTGTAATTCCAGGCCGGTCGCGTCCCTGTCCAGCGAGGCAGCCTGAGCAGGCAGATTCGGGGTAAGCACTGACTGGCAAGACCAGCGGTCGCCAGTGAGGCTGCACGAGCTGGGGTGTCCCCAGTGGCCACCAGTGAGGCTGCATGAGCTGGGGCCTCCCCAGTGTCCCGCCAGTGAGGCTGCACGAGCTGGAGCTTCCCCAGTGTCCCGCCAGTGAGGCTGCACGAGCTGGGGCGTCCCCAGCGGCTGCCAGTGAGGCTGCATGAGCTGGGGCCTCCCCAGTGTCCTGCCAGTGAGGCTGCACGAGCTGGGGCCTCCCCAGTGTCCTGCCAGTGAGGCTGCACGAGTTGGGGCCTCCCCAGTGTCCTGCCAGTGAGGCTGCACGAGCTGGGGCCTCCCCAGTGTCCTGCCAGTGAGGCTGCACGAGCTGGGGCCTCCCCAGCGGCCCGCTGCGGCGCGTCTCCTTTCTGGGTTATTGTGTCACACTCACTCGCCTCCCGGGACGGCGAATCAATTTGTGTTACAATGAGGCAGAAATACTGCACCAGTTGGGGCTTTAGGTGCCGACATGTAATCAAACTTAACATCGACAGGAACCCCAACCTACATTTAAATGCTGAGAGAGCAGTCCCAACCCCCCCATCTCTTACTCTTCCCTGTCCTCCAACAAAACATCCCCCCTTCTGTCCCCCGAGCCCCAACTTCAGCAAAAACTCGGACAGAGGCCCCCGCTGCCTGGGAGAGTCCCGCTGACCCAGATTCGCTGGAGTTCTCTGTCGGCCCGGGCCCGGGCTGTTTCCCCTCCGCCGCCAGTCTCGGATCCACAGGGCTCTCTCACATCAGCGCGCTGACCCACATCTCCATGGCAACCACACCACAATGCGCCCAGTGCCGTACGGGCGGCCGACGGCGGCTGGGGGGAGGCGGGCGAGCGCTGTGTCCCATGGAGCGACAAATGGTGAGGCTCCACGCCCCCCCAGACCCGGGCCACACCCCCGCATTGTTTGCCCCCCCATCCCTTTCCACACCCACGCACGCTGTCCTCCATTTTGTCTGGCAGCAGTTAAAAGCTGGTTTTCAGATTTACTGTTCAATGTGGCTGCCGCACCCACCGCAACCGGTCGCCCCCCTCAAAGGCCTAGTGGCCGACAGTAACCTCTTCCCGGACCGCCACAGAATTTAATGCCCTCGCCATTCACTTGTCCACATATCCCTCGTTCCTTTTTGAGCCAAATGGGTAGCTTTGCGCCCCCCCCCTTCCACCCTGCCCCCACACCATATGCTCTAAGTTTCAGCTGCCAGCCATGTTAGCCTTCTGTCCTTCTGTCGCGGTGGCAGTGGTCAGACCCCATCTTATATGTCATTCCGCGGATATCACGCAGGGGGGGCGGGCGCTAACGCCCGCCGCAGCTTTCAAACGGAATGGCAAACAATCAGGGCGCGCGGCGGCCCCCACTGTTAGGGGCTCTGCACCATGTGAGGAAACACTGACACGTCACACACACACAGCGCCAATGAGCCTCCAATTAGCGGCTCGGTCATTTCGGGGTAACGGAAGACATCAGCTAGTGATGTCGGCTCATATAGTGTCAAATAGGGTGTTTTAGTAAAGAAGCAACAGCCTGCAGCAATGACATGGAAAAAGGTAATATATAAAATTTATGTTTTTCATTTTTGAGAAAATACCTTTCAGTTGTCCCTGCTTATAACACGTTACGGAAACTGCACATCTTTGCCGTTGTCTTCACACAGTGGATATTGTCTCATTACACTCGGCCAAATACACTGCTTTTGCAGCCAGCTCATTGGTATAGAGGTACAGTGGCCATATTTTACAAGAGATTCATTGGTCATACCAGAGCTACCAAACACTCACAGCCGGCATGGTTGGGTTCTTCTTTTGACCAGAAACCAAGGCTCTGGGGTTCATCGAGCTCTGTTGCTCTCTTTTATTGCCCGATGAAAAATGTCACGTCAACAGGTACAGAGGGGAATGGAGGTAGCCGATATTCTCTGTACTTATGTAAAATTAACCTACATGGATGCAGTGTAGCCATAAGGAGCATGCGGCAATGCCAAGGGCTCGGTGAGACTGAACACACCTGCCGAGGTCACGGCCGCATTCATCTCCACGGTTACCGTGGTTTACCATGGTTCATTGGTTCAGGTGCTCAGCGAAGCTGCCTGGGGATTTTAGATTTAAAAATAATATCCGATAACATTGAAATAATATTCTGAATCTCAAATGATCTGAATGAAGTAGACTTTGTTTGAAACTAGGTTCCGGTTGTACCTGTTCTGGTAAAGTGCAGGTGCATGATGGGTAAAGTGAGCTGGACCATTTTTCCTACACCCTCTAAAAACCGCATGCATGATTCCTTTCATGATGACATTACAGCTCAATCCGTGAACAGTCTTAAATCCTGGCTGGCCATATTTTTTATCAAAGCATCCTTTCTTGATGACAGCTTTTTTCCACGCTGGAAGTATGATGTTGCAGCAGCCAATCAGCTTCTCCCTGCAAAATCCTTTGAGTATTAATATATCAAAAACATGCAAATCTCCCATGAGAAAACTGAAGGAGACGCTTGTCATCTTCATCACAGCTCGCCCAACTCAGAATATTGACCCGCATCCTGAGACACATATATAGGAGATTAGATTTCTAGTGCTAGTCTAAGTTCTTAGAAACGTAATTTATTGTTATCCATTCCTGTTTTTAAATTCAGTTGGAGTTTAATTATATAGCAAGGTCATATTTATTGACTATTTTCATGTTATTATTCTGGTTGGTTGATATTAGAAGAACAGTAAATAGAATTTATTTTGTGATTTCTGGGATAGGCCTCAGGCCCTATACTGAGTAAGTGGACATGAAAAATGGGCGGATGGACAGACGGATAGATGTTAAAGTAGTATTAATTTATCTTTCAGTTTAACTTATTTCTTAATGCACAGTTATGTTGTAATCTATTTCAGGATTAAATTAAATATCACATGAAATCATGCAATTTCAGGTGAATTGTCTAAACAATGTGTTAAATGGAGGCCAGGAACATTAGCGATTGTCAGTGGCTGTCAGCATCCTTTATGGCACTCGTTATCGCGTCTGAGAATAACAAAGCCTTAAATTGTTAGCTACATACTAACATAATGGGATTATTCATGACTGTTAATCACTTTCATGGAAATACAGCGGGACATTTAAATAACTGTCACTTGCATTTCAGGTCAACGGCTGCATCTGATATGTTTCAAATGGCAACACCGCGGTCACCTAAAAAGACAAAAAGAGCAACATCAGGGCCATATTTCGAATAAGCTTTCAAAAATATGTTTTGAATACAGTTAAAGAAGCTGCCTGGGTTTTGTAATTCCTAACCACAATGGTTGCCAGGCAATGAGTGCGATGGGAGACATTGGCATGCGACTGGTTCTTTTCCCTGGAAAGTACCTTTTAATGTGAATGTCATCAGGACAGGGATTAGATTAGGCCAGACTCACATGACCAGTATCATTGTACTGCAGAGGTATTTTCCACAGGGCCCTTCCTGCCAATGTTGGAAACCTGAAAAAGTTTGAATGAGCACAACTCTAAAATATTGCTGTTCTGCCCAAAAATTGCCATATCCCTGTGTTGGATAGGCTTCCATGAACGCTAACTCATATAAATAAACCCAACAGTGGTCGTTTAAGAATCGATGAGGGCTGATACTGAAGTCAGGGCTTGGTGGATCTAGTCTTCAGGAAGCCTCTGCATTGGCTTCGGAAGACTGTGGCTGAGTCTTTACCTCATCCCGGGTGTGCTGTCTGTAGTGCCGCACAAGGGCGCATGCCACCAGGCCTGTCCGGACCCTGGCGTTAGTAAACCCAAAGTCCACGGCACTAAAGATTGCTGTAGTAAATATGACTGTGGAAACAACCTCCCCAGTCAGATGAAGGGATCCTGGGAATCATGCCATGTGTTACAGGAGACACGGTAAACATGGCGACGTAAGGTTCAGAAAGCCTTTGACACAGCAGCCTTATCGTGGGGGCGTGAGATGGGGGAGGGGTCATCCCCTTTTAGAAAAGTGCTCTACAATGAATGCCTGTGAGCTGCGCTGTACCCTGGAGAACCCTGGGAATCTTTCCCCATTCCCCAGTGAGGTCAAACAGGGCTTGCCCTCTACGCACTCCCCCCATGACCCTCATTGTTGGATCCCAACCACTCCCCTCTCTGCCCGCAGTCAGTGCAACCGCAATGATATAAGACCCAGCCAGAGATCTGGTCAATAGACGTGAGGGTTCCAGTGAAAGGTCCCACTTTGTTATACATGGCCCTATGCACCCTTTTGCCTGTGGTTTGCAATGTGTGCTGGTTACCAGCGAATTGGCAGCTCCAGGCCTGGGGACTTCTGTTGTTGAGTTCACAATTGGATGATCAAGACACTTGAAGAGAATAGCATTGTATATAATAAAGCTGGTTAGCTGATTGATCGGTACTTTGGCCCGTATGCATAGAAGTACTTGCTAAACATGAGCATGTGTGACTCTGCAGGGGAGTCACCGGTATTAGTATGTACTCTCTTTTATGGTGGTTTATCATATCTCCAGCTTTCTCCTCATTTTCTCTGTTTTTATTACTTAACTCTGTTGGCGGAGGTGTTTGGCTGGCCTTGTTACAAAGTGAACAACATAAAAAATTCAAAATGTTAAAACATAACTAAATGTAACAGTTAAACTACACCACTGAAACTTCGACGGACCTTGGCTGTGGACTCGGCCAGTGAAATATTAATGGGTATGATTTTAAGTCGCTTTTGATGCAGGGCTAAGCTAATCCACTCCTTTTTTGTCCATCCTTTTTTTCTCCTGCCAAGGAATCCCTTTGTCCGAAGCCGGACGTCGCTCAGCCTTTGGTTTGCCGTCTTTGGGATTAAGAGGCCTCGCCTCTGTCCTCTGGCTTCACGGCCCCCGTCTCCTGGCTCCGTCTCCGGTGCTGGGGGAGTACAGGGCCTTGCCACAGCACCGGCACGGGGACACGCAGGCGCTTTCCCCGGGCTGCTTTGAACTCCATCTCACAGTTCTCACTAAACCAGTTTGACGGGGTAACCCTAACGCCAATGTGAGCAGTGCCCAGACGGGTACACAATACAAGAGGGCTGAATGCCGACTGGAGCAATTCTGCAACTCTCTTTTGCATTTTTTGTTTAACTGAGGTGTAGGGTAATTCCTGGCCTTTCTGCCTAGTTGTATGCATTAGTGTAAATGGAACTCTCGCTCCACAGAAAAAAGCCAAATCGATGGACAGCGGCTGCAAACAGATGAGCTCACTGTTTGTTTTTTTTTTGGCCCCAAATGAGCAGTTTCTGTTTTCATTGAATGATTTTGACTAAAAATGACTATCATGTTGGATTAGGGCCCAACTGCACAGAAGGCCGTATTAAAACATTGAACAGAGGGCTATTTTGAGCCTGGTTTATGAATTATTTCTGCACCTGTCCGAATCGCAAAGAAAGTGTTGACACTTCTGTCATTATCACGCGTACTATCTCATCTGAGAGGACAAAGGAGGACACCTCTGTGCCCTCTGTACTTTTTGTGGTCATGGTGAAATTATCATTCTATTCTATCATTCTATTCTTATTTCTATTACATGGTATACGTGTCCTACTGCTGCTGCTCCGGGAGGCTCTCCAAACAAGCATTTTCCTCACATGCACTGTATTGTGTGTACTCGTGTGTACTCATGTGTACTCGTGTGTACTGGCAACAAGTGACGTGACAATAAGAGTGATTTGACTTGATTTGATGTCCAAAAAACACATAGTCGTTTATGGAATCGAAAGCCTGGTGTCTACCACCGTCCCTCCAATCAGTTTCCCAAATACGCTTTTAAGATATTCAAAACCTGTGCCTCCCCCCCTGCCAGAACTCCCCACATACAAATAAAAGATTAGAGTAAATGAAATGATGTCAGCGCTTAACACTCAGGTGGTTTTAGCTGTGGTTCTCACAATGCGCCTCTTTGTGGCCTGCTTTCAAAGGCCTGCTTTCAATGGCCTGCACCAAGCCAGGATCATGCGACAGACAGCAGCCCATGTCAGGTGACCCGGAGACAGCCCTTACAGTGGCCCCTCACCGTCCTTATGGCAGGCCGGCATCTATGCTGTCGGAAAGACCGTTTGTTCTGTAAAAGCCGCCAACCTAAAAATGAATAATATCTCATTTATTAACTTGTTCTCAGTTCTTCTTTCAGGAGGGGAGTTCCTACTGTTTTATTTATGCGGGCGCTCAATGCAGTTATTCATTAAAGGGAAAAAAAAGTGGTAAAAAATAGGTACTTAACCCAAGCCGCTGGAAACGTATACTGTCCAGAAGATCTGACACCTGACAAAAGTCCAGAGCATGGAAAAACTTTGACTGCCTTACACAGCATGCTGCTTCATTTTAGGAGAAATGTCAAGGTGCAAGGGACATCAACATACCCAGAGGGATTTTACAGTATTTTCCTTGAAGAGCCTGTGTTGGTCATAGTAGTCTAAAGCAGTGTTTCCAAACCCGGGCCTCAGGGACCCATAGCCAGTCCACGTTTTTGCTCTCTCCCTGGCAGACCTGTCTGGCAGTGAATTAGCCAGACAGGTCTGTCAGGGAGGGAGCAAAAACGTGTGCTATCTGCAGGTCCCAGAGGACGGGATTAGGAAGCATTGCTCTAGAGAATAAGGGTCTGAATGTACATTTATGTCCTGGTGTGTCAGTCCCCAGGAGCACATCAAATTCATGGCTAGTGAAGATGACATCATTTGTTTTGATGAATATGGGCCCGTTCCCTGGCGTGTGCTGTGAGGGACAGTAGTGCCAACTAAAGCTACAGATACTCTTTGACCTGCTGATGTCAGCGCCAGAAGCTCACTTTGCAGCTGGCACCTTTCCCACGCTTCTCCCACTTCCTCAGAGGGCCCATAGCTGGAGGTGGGGCTGGTATCTCCCGAGGCAGGGCTGGTATCTCCTGAAACAATAGAGGTAAGGGGAAAAAACTGAAAACACCTGTAAGCTCCTACACAGAGGACAACATAGTTCAGACTGCTATAATACTGTATCTTAATGATAAACTGTGGGGTTGAGGTCATTGCTCTGGTCTAGGCTATATTCTGGTCACGGTTCAGTGTTATTCTTGGCCAATTCTAAAATCACACCCATTGTCCTGTAATTGTAAGGAGGGTATTTTGTGACTTTCAGTTGGATAGTGGATTGGAAATATATTGAATAACATCTGTTGTCGGCAGGACGAGGTTGGAAAAGCGACTTTATGTGAGGGTGGGAGTCTGACAAGAGTAACGGGAACAGTATCGGGAGGTGAAAAGAAAAAGACGAACAAGCACCACGTTAGCAAGGCAGAAGCCGGCATTGGAAACACAAAACATGCTTGGGGTCGCGGAAGGGCCCTTCCTGCAGTCTGGGCTGGGACGTAGCGGGCCTGCTCACGTTCACTGCAGTCGAGAGGGAGGAAATCGCAGTGCGATTACATGAAAATGTGATTCTGTGCGAGTCACTCACGTGGTCTACCTTGCCCCAACTTGCAATGTATATACTGTGTATATACGCCTTTTACTTTGCAGACCCTTTTATCCAAATGAACGTGCAGTTCAGAAGGGAGGGTCAGTCAGTCCCTGGAGCTATTTGTGTTAAGGCCCATGCTCAGGGGCCCAACGGTGAAATCACTCTGTCAGCCATGGGGATCTGAACCGGCGACCTTCCGATCACAGGCACGGAGCCACACGCCACCCACATGTCGAGGGAGGGGCGTGAAATTCGGAGGATGAGGCTGTGAAGCCCTTTGAAATTAGCCTTTGCTGTCACCTGTTTTTGCAGCATGACATTCAAATTTGTCAAACAACATGATATTCTATTTATGTTTTTATATAACAATTATCTGCTTAGTAGTTATTCTAGCGGGTCAGTCATTCAGTCCCTTTTGAGATTGAAAATTAGTGTTACAATAGGACAAGTAATTAGCTGGCCTTCTTTTTAAGTTTTTTTCCCCTTCATTAAAAGTCCATTTTCTATGACACGCTGGAAGCTGCATAAAAGGCTCCAGAATTATCTAATTAATTGACTTGTCATTAGATGATATTGACAAATGGAAACATAAAGCACACTGGGGACTAGTGTATTGAAAACACACGAAGGTAAGTTGTATGTATAAAATGCTTGAAAACAGAGTACATCATCAATTAGTGTCAGGGATGCCATTTAAATTTTCCATGATGGACTTACTAAGTGGCCCAGATACACTTCGGTAATCCGATATGTTCTAAAACTATATGTTGATTAAAATATCTTTACTGTACAGGTACAGTATATGCTTGTGTCCTTTAGTAATGAATCTTTTTGAAGGAAAGGTGCTACACTTTTAAGACAGAGGTACCAGAGTATCTGAAAATTCGTCCTAGAAACAACGATTACTTTTAAACTGACTGCCAGCCACGTCAGAATTACTGAGATTTTACTGTCAGAGAAAAGCAGGTGAATTCACAGTGAAAAGTGAAGATACAAATATATTCCATAGGTTGAATAAACCTCCGATGGGTTGACGCCCCATCCCGGGTTATTCTCTGCTTTGCACCCATTGCTTCTGCGTCAGGTTCTGGACCTGAATAGGACAAGTTTTGGATGGATGGAAAGTTAAAATAAATTTGTTTAAATGTATGTTACCCAGTAATTTCAACGTACTTTAAAATACGAAACTCAGATAATGAAAATATGTATGAATGTAATTTGCCAACTGGAGTCATGGCAAACGATGGTGCTGATTTACGGAGGGAATACTGATGAGGCGGGTGAAACGGGGAATTTCCAAATCAGTTAGCAGTAATATTTAATGCTGATCTTTGCTGGCTTGTTGGTATGAAAAATGTAATACCCTTGGTCACGAAGGCGTCAGAAATGAAGGCCGAGGATCTCTGAAAATATTGTTGTACAAAACGAAAATCCCCCAAAGTCCATAAAGCCTGTTTCACTGTTAAACAATCAAGAATGATATTGAAAACAGTTGTAAAATATAAATTGTCTCAGATGGCCTGCTAATGCTTTTGGCTGCAACGCTTGCAATTAATTTCATATATTGCCTAAGAGCAATAATATTTGAATTTAAAGACCAAGTCAAACATTTAAGTCACATTTAAGGTTAGTGACTGATCTTGTCCCCCCTATTATGAAGGTTACTAAGAATCAAGAGCAGATTTGGTTTAAAGGCCTTTTTCTTAATGTTTGTCTAGAGTTGCACCATAATGCTCTAGTGGAGTTGGAGATTGAAGCCTTTTGGTATTAAATGTCAAATGCGCACTTTCGGCTTAATTTCAGCACATTGGCCTGTATGGCTGCTCCCGGTCTGGATGTGAATGCAGCCGTGGGCATCATATGATTGAGGGAAGATTGCACTCTGTGCCAGTTTTTTTGCTGGCAATCTGAAATTACCAGAAGGGGAGGATGATTCACCCAGAAACCAGTGACTGTGGGTTGTGATGTTTAGCTGTCAAACAGACTAGTTGTCCATCGGCAGAGTCGTCACATCATCGTTGGGCCGTGAGCGAGGCCTTTAACCGCTAATAAACTCTCCAGGGCACCGTATTAATGGCCTGACCCAGTGCTCGGACCGCAAGCTAAACAATTACAATGCACCTGTGTGTGTTCAAATGGCCAATAAAGTATCATTTAATTTTATTACCGCTTACAAAGAAATTGTGACTGTAATATATGCATATACAATATATTAAACTAGACAGCAAGAATTAGCCAGTCACAGAGGTGCTTCATATAAAACCAATAGTTGTTATTCTCCATCAAGGTCAGTATAACAACCATGCCTTCTTAGTGCATCTTACGTGTTGCTGTCAATGGAAAAACACTCTTTAGAGCAGCACTCTAAACTGTGTATTATTATGCCTGTATTATTTACAGAAGCCTATCAGAAACGTTTAACAAAACATCAACAAACAATGGACAATATCGTATAAATTCACATAAAAATTGTAAAAAGAGGACAAATAAAAAAAGGGGAAACAGTGGCCAAAGACCTTTATATAAAATGCTGTTTGTGCAGTTTCAAAATAGAAAACAGAAACTGTTCTGCAAGCTAACTATAACGGGAAAACAGCTGCAAGTGGATTTTTTTTCAGTTTTGAGATTATGTTTATATTAACAGATATATATTTAACAGATATATGTTTTCATTTAATAGCACATTATGAGAAATATCTGGCAGACATTGTCCATGCAGAATGACCCTGGGTGACGTGTCTCTCGAAGACGACTCTGAAGCAAAATGTCACCCGTGATTGAATGGCCAATTAAGCAATTGTTTAATGCGACGCAATTAACTTTAACCTTTGGGTTCATTAATGTGCTCTTGGTCATAAACCATGGCACTGGAAGTTTCGAAATATCACAGGTCATATGAGGTATTCAAAAATTGTGCAGCTATTTCCAACACAAAGTAAGCCAAGGCATAATTTCGCCTTCAGCTAGAGCGATACTTCCCCTTAAAATCCCTTAATATGACAGGCACAGAAAAACACATTACGGAGTTGTCATAATTTTAAAGAATGGACGGAACTCACAGGCAGTCAATGAATAGGATGTGACAGGTCCAAGCAGGAAAACAATGGATGCTGTGTACACACCTAAGGTTAGGAAAGTACAGACATTTTTAAAGATTCTCAGAAGTACATCTGAAATTAATGATTATCATTCGCTCTCTCTGTATGTGCACGGTTCCAGCAGGAAAGACAAAAGCAAAACCACCACTGCAGAGAAAGGCAGACGCAGATGGGTTTCTCAAATCCTTCTCCTCGTCCAGTTTTTGCGTCTCTGCTTTTTGCTCCAGCATATCAGTCCCCCCAGTTAGGTAAATATTAGCTGAGCT